>JAJHUR010126189.1:0-18337 GCA_027495735.1 Lutjanus campechanus | reverse complement strand
TTTTGGTTAGATGCCTGATATGAGGTCTGTGGTTAACACAAGCTTAAGAGATTTTCACACTTTGTTGTGCGACATAAAATTCATCTAATGTTGAGATCTTTCACAGTTTATATGAAAACTTTGACCTGCTGGCACCAGATAAAAAGGTCAAGGGATCACCAGCGTCACTTAGTTATATCCTCTGGGGATCATGAATCTTTGTACAAAATCTTATGATAACCCATCCAATAGTTTTTGAGATATTTCAGTCTGGATTGAAGCAGTGCACCGATCGACCAATATCCATTCACTGAGTCATACAGTATAAAATACATACGGCATTTAGATCAAATGCTTGGATGATGTATTCCCTTTTTTGTTCTCTACAAACACACTGTTTTGAGTTAAACACGACAAAGTAGTTCCTCCCTTAATCTGGACACAACCTTTGGCCAGAAGTTGCACTGCCCCAATTAACAAAGTCAGGTTTGTCAATGTTCACTGTGTAAGTGCGTAACATTTCTTTTTTGAGTCAATTATTACCCACCCACCCAGCATTTATGTAACTGTATTTTCATTGAAAACATCTAGTAAAATCACACTGATCTGAATAAAACCAATGTACAATGGCATAACATTAGCTTTATCACATTAACACCAGTTTAATCAGAAGTTAATTTTGATAACTGATTGGTTGAGCAAGTTTTTAATAATATTATCACCAGTCTGTTTAAATTTTTGGTATTCCTTTACACACAAACCTTCTAAAACTTAACTAAACCAAAAAAGAATGATCTATGATTTCCTGGAAGGAATCCACCTGCACTGGTTTTGAAAACTGCAATGTATCATGGGTATTTTTTGGGAATAGTAAGCATATATCAACAGAGTTTGTTAGCTGTAAGTGTAGTATTACCTGCCAAATGCCACACAGTTTCATACTGTACTTGCTAATGTAAAAATCACACAGAAATTTAGTGGAGTCGTCTAATATTTTTTCCATTAACTTAACTTAAAAATATAGTGCTTTATACTTCAAGTTCTTTCTGGTATTTATTTTCAGATCATTTCAGAACCTATAAACATGAGTTCTTATAACTTGTAGAAACAGCAAATTAGCAAAAACCCCCAGCATGCATTGTTTGAGAGATAAAAATCTCCTGAGACTCTTGTTTTTTTCGTAGTTTGAAGAAAACATACATGATGAAAACTTAATGCACTTTACGATAAGTCAAAACACCGTGAACCATAATGGTCAGTATTACAGTCATTCAGTCCCTAGAAAAGTGTATTTTTAATCATTACAAAATCCCCTAAACTTGTGTTTTCAGATTCACTGAACTTAAAATTTTAAGCCATCCCACACACTAACTTTTTTAGGTTAATTTATTGTTTATTTTTTACAGTGTAGTTTGTGAGTAGGGTAATTGGAAATTTATTTTAAATGCTGTGGTGGCTTTTAATAATACTTTTGGATATATTCATTCACATGTTAACAGTTGGATACGTACATTAAATTGTTTTTTACATGCACACAAAATGCGATTGACCCCAGTTTGACTCCAGATATTTATTATGATGTAGAAGTTTACAGGAATCTCACCTCAGGACACAAAAGAGGAACCATGAAAGCTCCAGATGCCTCCCACTGTTTGGAGGGACATTGATTTAAGATAAAGATCTCTGGGTCGTCTGTACATTAACACTCTGAAGACAATGGGCATGTGAGAAGGTCAGGACGAGTTGAAAAGCTGTAAAACCTCAATGATTCTTGAAGAGTGTTTGCGGGAGTGATTGAGATATTAACTACCTGAAATGTCACCACCAGTTTTTAAATATTTCTACACACTCGAGGAAGGAATATTTTATTTGCACACATGATGGCTCTGATGTCTCACAACACACTAATGAAAATGTAAATATTCGGTTCAGTTAAAGGCTTTGTTCTGTGGTAAAACGTTAAACTGGTGGCACATGATGAAAAACAAAAGGAAAAGGAGGATGATTGCCGATGAAAAGGTGTTTTAAAGGTGTTTAAAGTTTAACGGATGCCTAAAGAGGTCCATCACCAGGTCATGGACTCGGTCACAGAGAGGATCCGTAGATGCTTCCTGACTGATTGTATCCTCTGTGATGACTTGGCTTTTCCTTGAAGTGTCTTCACCAGGTGCTCCACCTGAATCTGAATAACAAGAACTGAGCAAACACTTGTTCAAACTGGGAAACTGCTGCCGTACTGTTTGGTTGTTGTTGTTTTTTTTTTCAGTTGCCATCTGTTGCGATCAAGTTCTGAGCTGCTACAACCACCTGCTGTCAGACATTTTTTTAAAAATGCCGTGGTGAAACAGTTACAGTCCTCCTTGAGATCAGAAGTGTTTTATTATGCGACTTAAAGTACAACTACTACACCTCTGATAAAAAAAACACACACATGAAGACACTGATCCGTTTAGAGTAGCTTGCATCATGTCTTCTCCATTTGAAGGGCGCCCTTGATAGTACATGTTTTATCCTATTTTTCAAAAGCTGGGGGCTCCGGGTTTCTTTCATTCAAATGTTAACGTTAAACGTGTCAAAAACAGCCACTATTCTGAGAACAGGACAGGGTTTGAGTGACGCATTTGCTGGATGAGCATCACCAGTTTTTCTTTTCTTTTCTTTCTTTTCAAGTTCTTATACAATTGAAGACTTTTACAGACTATGAATTAATACATTTTAAAAAAAAATTTCAAACTTGTTTATTGAGCCCTTCAAGGCATACATGAAACAGTATATAATAATAATAGTAATGATGATGGTAGTGATACAAAAATAATAACAGAAGTAATAAAAACTGTAATAAAGCTGCTAAGTATTAAAAATAAAAATATAAATGAGCTAAGAAAGACGTAATGATGATACTAAAAAAGAACAAAGTAAAAAAAAATAAAAAATAGGAAAAACTGAATAAAGATTAATAAATGATAATGAAAACAATCCTAAAATAAATAAGTAACTAAATAAATGGATAATTAAAATTAATGTTTAAAAATATGATGTCCAACTGCTGACCATAAGCACTCTGATTGGCCTGTGTGTGGGGGGGTCAGGCCAATCAGAGCTTTAGCAGTAGAAACATGAATTGCAAAATTGTCTCCACACATAAAAAGGTAAATCAATTGATATCTGCTTATTTATGTTTTATGTTTCTCTAACAAAGGTTGGAAAAAAGTAACGTTGAAAGAAAATGTGATAGGGAGACATTAATGAAATTACTTAAACTGAATTAATGAAATCAAATGATTAATTCATCATATAAAGACAATAAGAACAATTTACTGGTCTTTTTTAAACATTTATTTTACTTTGGTTCTGTTTAGTTAAGTTTTTAATGAGTAATTTAAGTACATTTAATGAATCACTTTACAATAACTTTACATCACATTATAACACTGTAAGCGCTTTTAAGTATTCCTCTGGCACACTGCATGATCCATCATTTTATAAGACCAAATCTCATGAATTTAGCTTCTTTAAATTCTGTTTTAAACATTTCGATTCTTTAGAATAAATATTGATGATTCAGTTGATTTTTGATCGTCTGACTGTGCCAGTAGGTGGCAATAAATCCACATTTTTTCTCCACTCTGCACCTGCTGAGCTGCTCTCAGTGTGATGCCTCGCCTCTCATCTGATCTCGCATCAATATTTTCAAAAGGCAGTGATCCATTTAATGCGTCTCCTGCACTGCTCCGGCTTTGTAAATCAGGAGGAGAACTCAGCGGTAGATGTTCCCTCCTCTGTGAGGCTTGGTGGGTTTAGCTCCAGGTGTCTGCAGGGTTAAAGCTGCAGGATTTCTTTGCATCCCCAACAGGGGACGTCAATACAGACTGAAGGGCATGAATACAACATGCTGACAGGCTGTGTGGCTCTTTCACTTCTTGAAAACATAACACAGAAGCTCTGAAAGTGATGATGAGTCTTGAGCTGTTTTGGGACTCAATATAGGTCTGATAAAAGGTTGCTGAAATAATGTTAAATGATGTCAGGGTGATATCATTTTCTCCAAGTGCTTGATATAAGACAGGAAATAAACTTGTAGCGTGTGGTGGGTGAAAACCACAAGCTGGGTAAAACAGGTTTTGAGAAATTTTGAAAAAAAAAATTGAATAAATTAATCATTTTGGATTCATCAACAGCAAAAACAGTGAAATAATATGATCTTTATTAGCCATTAAACAAACTATACCCTAATTAGACACCATACACATATAACAGTACACTAATAACAAGTATCAATCTGTACTTTGTTTAAAGTTAGGCAAAAACTACAAAAATACTATGTTCACTATTAGACAGTTGTTATACCCTCTTTCAACACATGTATGAAACAGCGCATTAATAAGATGTAACAAGCTGCTATCAAATTAGATGAATACTTTAAATATGTTGTTTTTAGACAGTATTAGAGGGTAATTAGGGACACATTACAACAGAACTGTTCTCACCTCAAGTGAAATCACATATCTGCTGTAGATCTGTGTCACATACAATATGTGACACAGATCTACAAAGTAAAAGGCCAAAATTATGGAGGTAGATAAATAATGTCTGACAGTACAGTTCTGTTGTAATGAGTCCCTGATTACCCTCTAATAAAGTCTAAAAAGGGCCTAATAAATAATAGAATTAGATACGATAAGATGAAGTTCATCATAACAAAATAAAATAAAATGAATAATAATAAAATAACCTCTAATACTGTCTAATAAAGAAAATGTG
This sequence comes from Lutjanus campechanus, assembly GCA_027495735.1. NCBI lineage: Eukaryota > Metazoa > Chordata > Actinopteri > Lutjaniformes > Lutjanidae > Lutjanus > Lutjanus campechanus. Next base: position 13,597 of record JAJHUR010126189.1, on the reverse strand, counting down.
ATTATAGTCTTTGTCTAATTTAATACAAAGCTTGCACATCTGATTAGTGTACTGTAAAATAAAGTTAATCTTTTTTTTTTAATTGCTGAAGTAAATGTTAACAATATCTGAAATTAAATCACAGTACCATATAAAAAATATAATGTAAATTCAGTGTTACAATATGTCTGTTCTAACATTTCAGTTATTATATACAACAGCATTTGCTGTTTACTATCTGTAGCAGTGTGTGCAAAAACTTTCATACAGTGGATGTAGGATGGTTGTTTTTGTTCCCCTAAAAAAAAACAAGCCTTACTTCCTCTCATGTCTGCTTTCTGGTCAGTCGACCTCGTTCATTCTAATGAAAAAAAGAAAAAAACCTTGTTGCCTTTTTTTTCATTAGAATTGGTTGAGCACGGTGACACACATCGAGGAAACTTCACTGGAAACTATACATGAATATCTCTGCAAACAAGTGAAGAGCAATAAATAAGAAATGCAACGATAAAATGGCTTGTGATGGTTAATTTAAAGGATTCGTTTCACAGTCAGCTTCACCACTTAAACCTCTGCCGCCTTCTTGCAGACCTGTTGCGAACAGCTCGAATAACCTGAATGGTGACAAAAAAAAAAAAAAAAACACAAAACAGCACAGTACAAATCAACGTGGTGATTTTATACAACTGGAGAGAAGCCCTTTGGTTACGTCTGTAAACATTTAAAAAACCCCTAAAGGGGGAGTGGGGGCCCGCACTGAGAGGAAATGGTACCTCTGCAGCAGGAGTTAGCTCGCCTACACTGCCTACATACACTGTAAGAGCTGTTAGATTCCCACACTTAGACAAACAGTATTACTCATCTGCAGAATATATATATGGTTTTCACGCTAAATGTGCGTAAATATTGATGACACATCTGATAATGTGTATTTCCTTTTAAAAAGACACTCCTCAACCACATGTTGTTAAATACACCTACACAGTTTAATGCAAACCAATACAACAGCACATCCATAAAGACAGCTATTAATTCGACTTTTAAATGATAAATTATATGTTTATTATCGTGGTCGTGGTCGTGGTTAGTGTTGTACTGGGCTGCATTATATTGTGTTTCTAATATTCTTCCCCCCCTCATGTTTATGGATTTTATAAACACCTATTAAAGGGACAGTTCAGATTTTTTTTTTTGAAGCAATGTTGTTGGAGATCCAACCTACAATAAATGGCAGTGGGGAAAGTCCCCAGTTTGGTGAAACAGCGCCAGTAGGTAGGAAGCCAAGCAATGTACTGCTGCGGACAGGGTCAGCAGTGAAACATATTATAGCCACACACAAAAAAGGTCCACCTAAAGCCTTTTCTGACAGGAGACCTCGCTTATATAAGCCAATTATCACTCCCTCCAAAGCCAACAGACTCTGCTGCTGGTCTACCGCTGCCTCGATCGGTTTGTTTGCTTGTGTTATTGTGTGACTTCCTGTTTCAATGAGTTGGTCCAGATTCACTGATGTCTCACAATAACACAAACAAACTAACTAACTGATCAAGGCAGCGGTAGACTAGCAACTCTTGAGTTCTGTGAGGTAAAATGACACCAAGATAAAGAGGTGCAAATATTCTAAATATAGTGTACACTCAAACTGACTGGCTAAAGTACATTTTACTGCTGTGTTTAACACCAGTACTCCTGCTGCTTCTCTAAACGGTTAGACATCTTTAGTATACTGAACACATGACACAAGGATTGCATGAGCACAAAACTAATCTGAGTCATTTTCAGTAAATGAGTCAATACTTACAAGAGCATGCAGGCACATATTTTTGAGAACAGAATCATTTTCTGCAGCTGTTTTGGCAGGTTGAGCACTTGAGATTGCACAATTGTATTTTGAATTAATTTGATTTTGATAATAATTCTTCCATAAAGATAATTTTCCAACACATGGGCTGAGATTTTTTTAATATTTTAACTGTGCAGAAATGAAATATTACACAGATATAAAACAGACTGCCAAGCGTGAGTTTCCATAATTATTAATCAGAAAAACCTGTTTATCATACAAATGTAGTTCACGGTTCCTCTTTCAAGGTCAAAACGTTTCCATCTCGATTCCTTTTCACTTGGCCGCAAATCAAATTTTGCTCAGAAGCAAAGGCTCTTAAATGTTGACTTGAACCATCTTTAAATTTGTTTTGTTCATTCCATTGTTTTCACACTAATTTTAATTTTATATTTTTGACATGGTTGACACTTTATTTACTGTCATAATCATGTAGCTGGCAACTAAAGGCAATCAAGCTTTGAAGTGAGTTGCTTCTAACAGTAAATAATCTTTTTCTCTCTTCCCACCTGTCTCTTGTGGTGCACCTCAAGGTTTCATTTTAAATGCCATCTAATTTGATGATATTTTTTTGTAGAGGTCTGTTTTTAGAAAACACTGGTCTGCAGCTGTACTTCCCCTTAAAACCAGGTAAAGTCCAGGTTTTCAGTGCCAAATACAGGATGGCAAAAACATTTTTTTTTTGAGTACACACACAAGTCTTGACTTTTAACTTGCCAAATTCATAGTTCAACCACCGTTCTTTTTTAAATGTATGTGATATTTAGGTATTACTCTCTGCAAAGCCACCAATCATGGGAGTTGCTGGCGAATCCGAGCTCATCCTTAAAAACACAAAAGTCACACAATAACACAAACAAAATAAGCAGTAGACCAGCAACTATGGTATTCTGCAAAGTAAAATGACTGATTCTGAGTCCAGTTGCTTTGCAGAGAGTGATGTTGAGCTTATAACAGTGGTTTCCTGTCTGAAAAAGCTGTCTGATGGCGAAGTAAAGCAGGGAAAATATCCTAAATATAGCTCACACTTAAAACTGGTATTGTTTTTTTTTTTTAGGTGGCTTTGCTGCTGACCCTGTCCACAGCAGCACATTGCTTTGCTTCCTACACAATACTCCTCTCTGCTTCTCCAAACTGGGGGCGTGCTAACCGTCATCTACTGTAAGTAACACACTGACTGGATAAATAACTCATACAAACCCACCTTAAAAAACATAAGAACTATTCCTTAGAGTCTTGTGATAAATTCCTCCTCTCCATTCTACATTCCCTTATATTTTCATTTTAATCATCAATCTGTAAAGCATTTCAGTCACATGCTCGATAAAAAAAACATGACTTGACCAATTTCCTCTAACAAATCCATACAAATAGATTTATTTACCCAAATGCTGATGAGAGATAAAATGATTTTGGCGAGGCCGACCACCACGTAGCCCACGATGCTCCACATGACCGGCAGGTCCTGGACCTGTTTGACGCAGAGCTGACTGGACTGAGTCGTGTTCAACACACTTGTCACTGTCGTAAGGTCAGCCTGGGTCACACAATCTGTGTTAAGACCAAATGAAAGACAAAAATGGGAGGAAACAGATCAGTGTGTCAGTCCAGACTGGCAGAAATCAATCACAGCAATGACAGGTGATATCGATGATTAGGGTTGCAACAGTATGAAATTTTCATGGTGGGATAACAATCTCAGAAAATATGATAGTATCATGACATACAGTATTACACAGTTATTACTATTATTATTATTTGTTACAAAATCAGAAATCTGAATCTCGATGAAAGACACTGGTGTCCAAAACAGTTGACAGGAGAGAGGCAGAGGAGAAATCATCCGATCCAGCTGAGGACTGGGCATGAAGGCCACTGTGGGGCAGATCATGTTTTTGCAGGGTATAAAGTCAAACTGAGGGGGCCTCCATGAAATCCCTGCCCTGATAACCAGCATACTGCTGCCACTCTATAGATGATTAAAAATTATTTCCTACCAGACAATTTCCCAAAATTTCCAGACCGAAATAGGAAAAAAATGATCATATAGACGTAGCAGTTGTGCGTTGGCAGGCATTTAATTTCTAATGAAAGTCGGATCATGCATGTATGGGAAATTCTTAACCGTCGCAGTGGAAAGGAAAAAAAACATGTGTATTTGAGGTGATGGATGAAAGTGTGTTTCCTGCTTTTTGATGTGGTCCTGCACATTCTGTGACTGTTGGCAGAAATGGGGTCAAACTAGAGAAATTTGGGTTGTCAGATGAATGCTTTCTCTGTTAAAATACAAATTAAAATCTCTCTCAATTCTGATGCATCTTAAAAGCCAAACAACTGAACAAACACAATTTAGATTTTTGAGCATGTGTCATGTATTTAACCCTTCATTCCTGTCATACTGTAATATTTAGCCAAGTCTGATGTACAGGGTATGTTTTAAACTGTTAAACTGTTTAATAAAGTCAGAGTTTCCTTCCTTATTTACAGCACCTCAAAGGGAAACTGTGATCTTCGAAAGTGTGAATTTCAATGATATACTTTGGAGGCTTCCATACTGTAATCGGAAACTCTCAAATGTGTATAAAATGTGAAGAAAAATCATCTGTCTCACTTGCAGCTGCCACAAACATCTCGTCACTGCCTTATAAATCCAAAAGTTTGAGACGAAATATATAAGGAACTTGTCAATATAGTCAAACTAACTTTTAAAAAATTACTTCAATTAAACGTTTTTCATTTTTTTCAGATGAACACAGTTGCTTTAAGTCAGATGTACTTAATAATCTGAGTGCTTTCAAGCCGACAGTTTGCATTAATGCAACCTAAATTTAACGCAAATCAACATAAAAGTTTCCAGTTTTACAACTAAATTATTTGCTTTACCCAAAAGTAAAATACTGCTCGTTAGCAACCTGATAGTATTATTCTATCAAAAACATTTTTTATAGCAACCTCGGTGTGTTATTCCAGTTTGTTAAGTGTAATGAATGAATATTTGCTCATGCTAGCATGACTTAACATCTGAATTAATGAGCTTGTTCTGTTCTGTGAGTTTACAAATAAATTAAACAAAACAATTTGACCAATCTTTTAAATGCAGTTTCTGTAATATTTTGACCATTTACTGGCTTGCTTTTATCTTTTGTTTTTATGGTCTCTTAAATGCAGTTTTAATGTTCTCTTAATGTTATTTTAATGTTATTTCTATACTCTTGTGAGGCACTTTTAAATGTCTTGTATCTGAATGGTGCTATATGAATAAAGTTGCCTTGCCTTGCCAGTTCAGGTGGACCATTTTATATCTAACGTTAATACATTATTTGATCACAAAATATCATTTTGTCTTGCATTAGACTCAACCTTATTTCTGGGTCGACCAAGAGTTAAATAGTGGCTCAAGTGCAGTAAGAAAAATCTGGGAAAGACGTGAATGTCATGACATCAGATGTACAAATACTAAGAGAAACTTGACCGACATGCTTTTACTGAAAAAGGAATAGCAGATTAAGGGAATGGGATGTAATGTCAAAGTTGTTATAATCCACAAAAGTAGAAATCTGAATGCACTTTTTACAGTATATGTGTGTAGCTCATTTCAGATGCTCTAACTGTGCCAGTAAAGAATCATATTCAGTCAGTCGTATGGTGGGAATTAAATTCAGAGCTCACCATCATGAACGATCAGTTCGACTTCACAGTTCTTATTTTGACCCCCTACGTTTGCACTGATGGCACACTCGTATCTGCCTGAGTCTTCAGGTGTCACTCTGGGCAGGAACAGACCGTATTTCTCTCCAAACCAGGCCGGCCGAGTGAAGTTGTAGTCCTGTATGGAATCATCGGCTTTACCTCTCCGGATTATGCCACGTTTCTTCTGGTTGCTGAGCTGTTCAAAGTCCAAAAGTCATATTTATAAATCCATATGAAATGAAATGAAAGTCACCGACAGACAAGATGTACCATAAAACTGAATTCTCAAGTTGTAATAAGTAGTGAAAACTTAAATTTATGTTATATTAGCTCCGATTAACAACATTTAAGTTTATGAACTCAAAAAACTCATTGCCTCAATTTTTTTTGAGCACACAGTGTGAAACTAAGTAGTTATTGTAGCTCATATTTAGCAACATTTATGTCTGAAAACCTGAAATGTTTCTCTGACCTGGTACCATGCAACTGAGAGGAAATTCATGCGTTCAATGTCAACATCTCGACACTTCAGAAGCACATCCTTATTGCAGCTTGCATCAAATATTGTTGCCAGACTCTGGGTTGCGCAATGAACCAACAGCACCTGAAAGAATCAAACCAGTTTTCATATATTTTCTGTTATTATACAGAGCATCAGTACACTGAACTGCCTTTGTTCATCTAGTGGATGAAATGATCAATAAATGTATATAATATGTATATAATTATATAAAAAATATATTTAAATATATATATAAAAGTCAAAAATATAAAAGTCAGACTCAACTCACCTTAATGAACAATACCTTCTCAGACATCTTCATCATCTAATCTGAGTTAGTCGCATCTAGTGTTTTTCTTTTTCTCACTTCACTTGAAATGGAGCCACAGTTTCCTGTACAGGGTATTAGATGATCTGAAGCAGACAGGAGTCATGCGTTCTTCTTCAATTGTGCCACCATGTGGCAGTTTGGAGCAGTGCGTCATTACTGTGTTCATTCTGTAACTCACATCCGTGTAGGATTTTTTGTAGGACAACAACATCTGAGTTTTGGGTCATACCCTCAACACCTGCACCTCAGTTCAACTCAGATCTTCTTCTTTTTTCTTTTTTTATATACAGTGAAAAGAGTTTGAGAGGAAAAGAACAAAGGTACAGTTCATAATGCATCTACATCTAAATTTTATTTATTTACATATATAGAAATAAATAAAATAAAGTTGTTACAAGTCCAGATAGCTGTAACAATCTCACTTTTCCCAGTATTTTTCTCCCCTTTCCTTTTGTAATTAACAGAGTTGGGAGAGTTACTTTAAAAATATATTCCAATACAGTTAGTAATTACCTGTTATTGTAAACAATGTAGTCACAAACATAATCCAGGTATCACATTATTAAAGTAATGTAACTAGATTACTTCATGGTGACATCGTTTAGCCTATACAGTGTTTTTAGGCCTGCAACTAATGATTATTTTCATTGCTGATTAATTAGCAAATCGATTTAAAAAATGGCAAAAATGTCCATCCTAGTGAAGTATTTTTTCACTAGAGGCCATGATAATGAACTGGCAATTGAAATTGTAATCCCACCATTAATCCCTGTTTTTACTTAATGTATCTGTAATCTGATTTTTGCCTGTAAATGTAATACAGGAATACATGTAATCCATTACTCTCCAAACCTGGTAATCAAAGAGTGAATGTCAATTGAACAGATTATGAACAGAGTTGATTGTATTGAAGAATACAAAATGATGGGAGGGTTGCTCCTTTTTCACTTGTGGCCATAAAAATCTTCAAAAGATTTGTGCCACTTTTACTGGATCCTTTAGGAATAATTACAAGGCACAGAAAGGTAAAAGTGGAGTCAGATTTCAGGTCCAGGATTCTTGAGACTAATTGGCCCACTCCTTCCCAAAAGACATTAACAAATGGGCACCAAAAGATGTGTGTATGATCTGCTGAAAATCCAGCTGGGTTGAAGAGACCCACTGAATTTGGATTTCTGAATTCAGATTTTTCCAACAGAAGTCTCTCCAAACCAAAGATTTAGCGGAGGTAGACTGGAGCTGTGTCTATATCTGCGTACTTCTGTACTTACACTTCCTGTTCTGACTGCATACGTGCGTTCGCATTGTTCACAAATGCACTGTGAGCACTCAGACTTTGCACTCGAAATGGCCAAAAAGTTCAGTATAGAATGTTGGACACTTCTCACCCTCAATGGTCGACATCTTGTGTACGTAGTGGAAGAGGTGCGGCTACCGAACTTGTGAGCCAAATTTACAGACCGTGTTGAACAAAATTTATAATGTTACTCTTAACTCAACAACTCATAAAACTACACAATTTGTAAGGGAGAGTTTTTTAAAGGACTTTCTAGATGGGCAACAAAGAAGAAACTATTGGTTACTGTTTACTGGATTTGTAAAATTTGACATGTTTACCCTCAATTAAATGGTTTTCTTTCATGAATTAAATGTAAATGGTGAAACCAGCTGAAATAGTATCAAACAGCTGCTAGATGTTGGCAGGTAAGACAAACTTTTCAACATGGTGTAGCCAACGGCCCAGTGATGCCGTGACAAACTGACACATTCATACGCACAAATTTAAATTGTTTGTTTGAACAATTTAAGAAGCTGAAGCTTTCTGACAAGCAGCTCTGATGAAGCACACCGGGGTGTGTCAGTACACTGTTACATCACTGCTGGATCTGTGAAACAGACAGCACCAAGGACATTTACATTTCCTATGTCTGACCCATAAAGTTAGGAAATTAAATGTGGGGAAACAATGCAATGGGCGAATCAGACTTTTAATAAAATGACGCTTTTCTAATAAACAATGTAAAAACCCATAAACTTGCAAGTAGTGGCTTTTCATATCTCTAAATGCACTGCAGACGTTTTGACACGTCATAACAAAAAACTCACAGGTTTATTAATGACTGTTGTATTCCGCTTAGGGGAGGTCCTTCTATTGTGCATGCTGGTTTACTGTCACTGTTACTTGAACACTTCATGGACCTGAGCCGTAATTACTGTTATTAAATGCACCTTTGTTTTTACTGCTCTGACAAGTCAAAATGTCTGCTGTGCAACCAGTCCACTGAACAGAATAGAAAACTGCAACAAGTAAGAATAAAGACAAGATAAAGTATAGGGAACTTAATGCTGAGTTTTAGTCTGCATGTGGCATCTTGGTGCATTTGAATTAAATAGAATTACTGCACATGAAATGGGTGAAAAATTCCACCATGTGACCTTTAAGTAAAAACCAGTGGCAACAAAAGCTTGCACAAAAGAAACAGCAACCCACATGTTGGAGAATACACACAGTATGTTGTGCCAGGACAGTTTTTGTAAGGGTGATTTGGTTTGATCAACTGTAAACGCTGAACATGCAAAAATGTTTTCTTTTGCATATTTTGACATGTTTAAATAGAAAAAAGAATATAACTCCCATATTTGTGGCTGCATCACAACATTTTTTGCAACATTTTCAATGTCACATTTTTTTGTAATCCAATGGACTACATTACTTATTATTTTTAAAAAAGCCATGTAATTTGCTTTCAGTAACTGACATTTCAGAGTAATCTGACCCAACCCTGCTGCTAAAACGGATGTTACTTAGTTGGTCAGTGATATGTTTCTACAAGAAACTGGCTGTCTTACACACTGGAGGCTCACATCACTCATACACACACACACGCGCACACACACACGCTCTTATGAGTCTGGCTCATCCTGTTGTTTTCATCGGAGGGAACTCCCCATTGTCTCCCTCCAAGCATATTATTTGTATGTGTCGCTCTTGTTGACAAAGGCGGTCGATATATGGTTATTAATAGCAGGCTGGCTTTATGGAAAAGGGAAGAGTGAGGTCTTTGGATTCCACCATCTGCATCAAACAATGCCTCATTCAGCAGCAGCTGGCACAGCGTAGAAATGTACTGATTTTTACCACAGATCATCAGTGGAAATGAGGATTGGACACCGGTAACTGCAGCTGTGAGCAGTTTAGATTTATGACGGGGGGTAATCTCAGCATGAGGATACACAGCGAAGCACGGTACTCTGCAGTTTTGAAATATCTTTCACGTGTTGGTCACTGCAGATGTTCTGATATTCCAGGGTTGCATTTGGTAAAACGCCTTAAACGAGCACAAGGGACATTTACAGTTAAACAAACTATGTGTTATAATAAGGAAATGGTGCAGTTATTAACTTCAATGACAAAAACTGCTGAAGCTGAATCAAAGTTGTGATTCTCTGAAGGTTCAATTGTTGGTGTAAATGTGAGCGTGATGTGTGCATGTATGTGTTTGATTCTGGCTGTGTGTGCTGCAGTTAAAGGGTGTTGCACGCCACAGCAAATCCCAGAGGTTGTTAGCACGCCCAGCTGCTAGCATAGGTCTCCATGTTTCTGTCAGCGAGGTTGTTCACTGCACACTCTTTCGCCTCTGATTGAGGAAATCCTCTGACTGTTTGCTCTGTTTGCTGAAATGAAACGTCCCAATGGTTCCGCCATCCCTCCCACAGGCCCCGTACACGGAGACTTTCCCATGAAGACTGTGCATGTTTACTGGGGTCTGACAGATATACGGCTCTTTGATGGACCGTAACAGTACCAATGTGTCAGTGCTGCGCAGGCTGATGGATGATATTTTGAGATCATTCTTGCAATTTTTATTGTTGTCAGGAGGAAAATCTGCTGAAATGGTGATTAAAAAATGTGAAAACACTAAAATGAAACCCATCAAATCAAATCCTTTTTAGTTTAGTTCGGTTCTTATAAGATCTTTATTGTCTCACGAGCGGAAATTGTTTTCGCAGCAAGGAAACATAAAAACATAAACCATAAACACAATAAAAACATGATAAGACAACTGAAGATATTAAAAGTGCCGGTACCACACATGCAATACAGAATGCAATAAAAGGTTAATGTTATAAAAACGAAGACAGATTGCAACTATGAGGAAAGGGACAAGCTAGAGTGGTACCAAGAGGCAGTTTATGGTATTTTAGAACGAAGAGCAGTTCTTACACATGGGATGAATCATCTCTGACTCTCTGATGTCAAATTCCTTAAAAGAGAGGATGATTTAGATTTGTTATGACAAAAAATGTCTGCCAAAGAAGGCTCACCAATGATTTTACTTGTGTTCCAGATTAGTCGTGTTTCACTCATTTTAATTCCCGCACCTACAAATCAGTGAGAATGTTCAGGACCTGATTCTGTGATAAATTTGTGATTTGTAAAATTACACCATCAGCTTTCTGTTGAACATTTAAAAAGAAACACCTCCCAAGGATATTTAGTCATTGCTGCACCACCAGAACAGCTCTTTAAAGGGATAGTTCATCCAATTATTCAACTTCAGTCATTATCTACTCACCCTCATGCCAAATGAATTTAGTTTTTTAGTCCACAAAACACTGCTGGAGTTTCACAGGAAAACTGTGTTTTGTAGGATCTCTCAAACAGTGGAAGTGAATGTTGACCAGTTTTCACACATAAAAAAACAGCAGAAAAAAAACACAAAATGTCTCCATTCTACTTGTCCAGTATAACCTAAGTCTCCTAAAGCCCCAACATGCCAAGTTGACTTGAAAAAGTTATTTATACCATGTTTTTTAGCCTGAATCTTCACTGTAGATCCTTAGATTGGAGCCATGTTCACATGTGCATGCATACCATTTGACCTGTGTGTGTGTGTTGTGACGGTGTGCAAATGGCATGTCGGAGACTTGGACTACGGCAGACAAGCAGTACAGAGGCCTTTTATGGTGGTTTTTTTTTTTTTTTTAACGTTTAAAAGCTGGTCACCATTCACTTGCACTGTTTAGGAGATTCTACAACGCGTTTTTCCTGTGAAACTCCAGCAGTGTTTTGTGGACTAAAAAACTAAACCCAACCTTCAATCGACATGAGAGCGGGTAGATAACGACTGAATCTGAATTTCTGGGTGAACTATTCTTTTTAAGGCAGAAAAAAGTAAAAGAAAACTCTGGTAAAAACCTTAAAACAAAAAATCATTTAACAAAGAATGTTACGTCGCAAGTGACTTGGGCACTGCAATGCTAAATAAGCTAAATGTCAGCATGTTAACATGTTGTTCAGTGTGTGCAGTGCTATTCATGCAAAGTCAAACCTCCATAGCACTCAGTGCTGTAGAAAGGTCTGACTCAACACATTATTATTCTGCTGAAGGGGGAAAAACGCTCCGGCCTGTTTGTATTTCTTTAAACCAATCACAATCATCTTAAGCAGTGCTAAACCTAAAATGTAGCAGTGGTGCCCCTACAAAATAGTGTCAGGGGGAACTTGTTGTGGTGGAACATTTCAACATTTAAATGGCAAAATCCCCACAAAACAAAAAAAAACAGCTGCTTGCTTATTTGCTTTCCTACCGTTAGCTACCAGGTGGTAATTTGCCATTTTTAGTCTGTAGGTTGATACCTTTGAGGTTGTTGCTGTTGTTTCCTGTCATGACGGGGACTTAGTAAAACGCATGCATGATAGTGGATGCTGCCTGAAACAGGCAGCCAATGGCAGGCTGCATCTGGTGAGACAGATTAATGTCATGCTTACTATTGACGGCATCTTAAGCCATTTTCACATATGCACTCGGACCTACACCCCGAGAATAAGGTCGGGACATCATCCAAATGTGCCCTTTCACATGCATGAGGAGACTGTCTGTGTCAGATGATTCCACACATGTTGGAAATAGTCTGTATGGTTCAGGTGAAGGGTGGCGCCTGCAGAGCGTACAGCAGGATGGGGAAGACTCATCCATAATGACGACTAGTTATGCGTTAATATAAATACAAACCGAGTCTCAAAACTGACAAACTTTGATGGAAGAGGGGAGGAGTGACAGACGTGGAGATCAGCTGACTGCCTGCACTGGAGACACTTCGTGATGCACTGTGATTTTCAGGATGCACACATTCTCTGACTGTGATCTGATGTTTTCACATCACAGATAATGAAGAAAGGCATCTAAACGTGAGCTTGAAAAATATTACTCATGTAGGCTGATATTGATCGACAGATGTTCAATTCACACATGTGGCTCACCTGGATTTAAGACCAGGGAGCTGGCAGGGTCAAGTCTGGGCCAAAAAAAGCAGACATTTGTGTTCACACATATAACTCCTCCTGATATTGTGTGGATAATTGCAGCGTTGCAGTGCATGTGTAAAAGGAGTTTAAGTTTGATGTATTTGTAACAATTGCTACTTTGCAATAAACACAAAGTGCAGCTGAGGCTGAGTGGAAGGTCATTTGATTTGCAGGAACTGGACATTAAACACAAGTAAAAAAGTATTGCAAAGAATTAAAATTTTGACCTGATGATGGTGCGAGAGGGGAAAGTCAGGGGATCATCAAAGTGATTACAATTCATCCTCTGGGGATCATGCATGTCAATGCTACATTTTGAAGTAATACGTCCAGTAGTTATTGGGATATTTCAGTCTGATCCAAAGTGGTGAACATTCCTAGAATCATGCCGTTAGTGTGGCTCAAACTTTCTGCTCAGTACCAAATACAACAAGTTTATAAGGCAATTATGTGTCAGTGTTGTGTTTACAGCTTGTTTCTGCTGCCCCCAAATGGCCAAAAAAAAAAAAAAAAAAATCAGTTTTTGCTGGTTTAATATATTGGCAAATTGATAACCTTTTAAAATATATATATATAATACACAGCTATACATGCCTAGGAGGCTGAGCTCTTTTATATTAACATAAATTAGGGATGTATCATATTGAATATTGCAATAAATATCTCAGTGTCTTACCACACTGTGTAGATATCTATTTCTATCTATCTATTTTTTTGTTTGTTTTTTTGTTTTGTACATTAGATCATTGCTACTTTTATTTACTTTATTAAAGAAGGAAAGCAGAACAACTTTTAGGTAAATGGAAAAACAAATTTTATACAAGTATACATCAGATTTATTATTAACATTTTTCTCACTTTTTTTTTTTTTTTTTTTTTTTTTATTTTTTTTGTTTTATTTTTTTTTTTTTTTTTTTTTTTTTTTTCCTTTTTAAAAATTTT
>JAJHUR010126177.1:1431-12708 GCA_027495735.1 Lutjanus campechanus | reverse complement strand
ACTACATTTTTTAAACAAGTAATTGGAATACATTTTTCATTCCTCTTGCTAACAGACATAGGAAGAAAAGTGCTGAAAATCAAAACAAGGCCAGAAAATGTTCAGTGAGCACTTACTGAAGATACATTTTTCTTTTCTTGGTGGCCTTTGGAATTTAATTTTTGAAATTGTTTTTAAAACCGAGGTGAGGTGAGGATCGTATAAATGCGAGGTAAGAACAAACAAAACTCTTTCCTGAATAAGTGAAAGTTAGAATATGAGGTAGGAGAAGGAAAAAAAGACAAAAGAAACTTGTATAAAGAGAAAGAATAGTTTTTGAGGATGAATTCAGACAGAGATCAAAAGTGAAATGGCACCTGTGAAATGGACCACTTCGACACTTCTGAGGAAAAATTGATGTATAAAAGATGATGCGGACAAAGACAGAGGTTGGGAGAACGAACGGACTGGAGGTACAGAGACGGAGAGAAAGAGAAGTAAAGAGAGAGATGTGTGTGGATGGAATTAGAAGTAGTCAAGTCGGACAGGTTGATAGATTAGAGTCATTGATGTGACCCACCCTGTAGCTACGCACTCACTCATGTGAGGCCAGGATCAGACTTATTGTACTTGTGTGTGTAAGTGCATGTGTGTGTTTGATTTCATGACAAATGAAGAACAAGCATTGGCTGTGAGGCTTTCTTATCCATTAGTATATTATACCGCATTGTCCTTGCACTCTCTGTAGGTGTGTGTGTGTGTGTGTGTGTGTGCTTTTAAACCTTATGACAAACTACGTATTGCGCACAGCTTTGATGTCTGTGTACAAGGCTGAACTTTGAGTTGAATGCAGTGTGAAGGGAATATCTGTGCATGAGTGAATGTGTGTTATGAGCTAAACACAGGTTGACTCCTGCTCCCACGTCTGTTGCGCTGCATTGCAAAGCTTTTTATAGTGTTGCTTTCTGTTGCGTTACATCGCATTGCATCAAATTTATTGTACTGCGTCAAACAGATTAGCACCGACTTGTTTTGTTTTAACTGTGCCAGCAGTACAGATGCTGTACAGTGATTAGGCAATATGATCGTAGTCATTGGAGATTAAAGGTAACAAGAGAGAAAAAGTAACACACAGGTGTTATGGACAATAATATGCAGCGAAGAATGTTTCCTCTGGTATAAAGCACCTGATTCAAAAACCATATAATGTAATAATGCAGCTTTAATTCATACCTTTATAGCAACTACTGTAAAGCCGCTCATATTGATGAATCTATAGAAACATTGCTCTGAAGTTCCCTTCAGCTCGACTGCTTAGGTTCTATCAGCTCATTGCTTTAGCACTGTTTCAAGCACTGCATGAACATTGTCAAATATAAATCTAAATACTGTGTACACTGCATATAGACATGCATATAGTGTTCATATGCACCTACTTCATCTATATAGAGTAATCCAGTACATAAATCTTACAAAATGGTATGAAGTTGTTCATTGCAGCCTTTTATATATAGTTATATGTGCACCTGCTTTTATGTAAATAATAGTAATGAGCATAAAGCTGATCCTGATTATTATACTGTGTATACTTAAAAAGGTGTGGGAATTTTCCAAGCAGGTATGGGGTCTAATGAAAGATGCTATCCAGTTCAATTATGGGAAATGTAGTGTTGTTAGTTTTTTTTTTTTTTTTAGGTTCTAAATACAATTCATGTTTGGAAAGTCCCCTAACCTAACGGAAGTGCTGTATTAAATCACTGGAGTGCCCAGCATGAGTGCGGGGTGTTTTTATGTAAATATGCCAACACATGGTGTCCTGAGGCCTCAGAGACATAGAGGTCATTCTCTGCCGTGAGCTGATCTGTGACTCTTACAGTGTATTACATAGTAAAACAGTCCATGTAGAAGCAGCAGTTTGGAACTGTTAATATACTGCGTGTCTTTGAATCAGTGGTTCTCAAACTGTGGGGCGGGTCCCACCGGTGGGGCATAGTGCCACTACATGTGAGGCATGGATGTGGATGAAACATGCAGTGGTACTAAACTGAATATGATTTATGGGGAGGGGGCATGCCAGGAAAAAAAAGGACATCATAAAGCAGATCACACAACACATTTTTCTGTTTGAAAGCTGACAACCTGTTGTCTCTGTCCGGAGTGGTTTGACGTATACAGAAAAGATTGTGGAAAACTCTGCAAGCTTTGTGAAAATACAAACAGTAATAATATAAAAATACAGCGTTTGTTCTCGGTTCACATGCAGTGGAGCTGGTTTGGGTGTTTCGCAGTCCAACACACCATCACACAGATGGATTAAAAAAAATGTAATTAAAGAATCACTAATCTTCTTATTTCCTGTGCTCCTTCATTATCTCACCTGTTCCTTCCTGCAGTTGACACTGCACTCTACAAAATATTTCTCAAGTATTTAAAAATCCAATCCAAATTCAGTTATTAAAGTGAGATAATATTTCTCAAAATGCTAATGACTATGTGTGAAATGTTGCTTACACAAACAAAACAAACCCCGCTCTTAGGAAACCACGTCAGGCAGACATACATGTCGGGAGAAAGAGCATTGATTGGGAGTCTTAGAAAGGTTCCTATAGCTCTCACTGAAAAGCAGCTCCATAAATCCACTTAATGGCTGGAGATATTAGCATGAGCTAAGCTGGAGGGTTAGTCATCACTTAGAGGAAAGACGAGGATGGAGACGAATGGAGTCAGACAAACAGACAGACTGAGAGGGAACAGCGGAAAGTGGTTTAATATATGTTGAGTGCTTATATGCATGTGTAAATTACTGCACGTATGCATATCGATAATGGTACAGTACACGCACACACACACAAACACACATACACACACATACACATGCACAGGCAGCAGTCTCCGCATACAAACAAGCAGAGTTATTTGACAAAATAGTGTTTCCTCTATTTAATGGGATGTATTCTGTAGATATTTAACGGAGGGACAATTACTTAGCACTTGTTGATGATGCAGCCCTTACTGGTCAGTTAAGGAGTGGTTACCTATCCCAAGTGCCACCCCATTATCCTCTACTATGATTGGTTATCTGGGTCGGGACCTCAGTTTGAACGAACAGTTTCATGAGTATTTTTAAATGTGCATTGTTTTCTTGTCTTATGTAGCCTACTTTTTTTCACAAAGCTTATTTACCTGATAAATCATAAAAATAAAAGTACTTTTCTTGATGAAGTGTAGAGGATGTCTCCACCAGCAACTAGCAGTTCCTGAAATAGTGTCAAACCAAGGCAGAGGTGTGCCATCACATCACCCGTGTACAAGCCTGTGTATTTTTAGCATTTAGTTCTTGTGCATGAGATGCCATTGACTCACACATGCTCCACAGTGTTTCTAGTGGACAGAAACACCACAGCACACCTTTAAGAGATGTAATGAGGAATAGATGATGTGATTGCGTTGGACTGAGTTGGGGATTGAATTACTTACGCCACTGGGTCATCAGCAGCTTGGTAAACTCTCAAAAACAGACTGAAAACCTTTTTAATCTCTATAGTGCTTTTCTTAATGCCAGTACAACAGAGGAGTAGTGTTTATATTGTCCATTTCTATCATTTGTGTGTCTCTTTGTGGTCAGTTACTGGTAAATGGTGGGTGTATCTTGGTACCTATGATATAGATGTTACCTGTCACTGAGCGTATAAGGCTGTTTGATATATGTCTGATATAAGATCACAGAGAAATCAGAATGGGGTCTAACTTCAGTGGGGAACTACATTCAAAAGCAAAAAGCACAATATTAATGCACTTTTAAATGTGATGGAAAAGTTAGTGTCATCATGCCGTAACAACACTCTTTTCCTGCTGACAATTTGTGGTGTTTTGAGTGTGATGCAGGCTGCTGGCTGCTCGGCTCGGCTTCCTAAAAAGCTCTCAGAAGTGTTAGAGGGCTGTCAACAGGGCGGAAGTGCCTTTTGAAACTACTTTTTTTAAAGCACCTTCCACTGGCGGAGATGGAAGAAAGACGAGGGAAAAAGACAAGTCAGCGAGCAAAAGACGGGGGATGGAGGTGACAGCTCGTAGTCCTGTAGCTTAAAAAGCCATTTCACTTCACATTGTGGGATGTCAAAAAACTTTGCCATGGCGATAATGTTCAACAAGAGATCGTCCATTTAATACATACTGATACAGTGTTTGCTTTAACAGTGTTCTCTTTTCTATATTCCATCTCAGGATGTCTATTATCTCCACTGTATCTGAGGAAGAGGCAAGGCAGGATTAGCATAAACCAAAAACTGCAGTGCATCTAAATTCAGTCAGACAGTTTTTTGTTTCTTGTGATGTGCCTCATCTACCTCTACTTCAGTTTCTGACATTTCATTTCCCCTGATGTTTTGCAACGACATTCAAAATTTATAGAAATTCATCAAATACCAGCTCCAGTTTTTACATGGAGACAAGAAGCAAAAAGTTTTAGGGGGGAAGTTATGTCCTTAAAGCCCCTGGAAACTCAATAGCCTTCTCCCTATTAGGATCTCATGTAGCCTACATAATAGGAAGCATCTAAAAAGTATTAGAAATGAGTTTTAATCCAAATTCAAAATATTTTCTCTTGTTCACTTTTCTGGCACTGGGTTTGAAATGGGTGTGCTTGTGTTCGGACATTTATTACAAAAATAAGCACTTAATTCCACAAACCAGTCATAAAGAAAGACATGTCAGTTGCTGAGTTTTCCAACTCAAACGGGTGCAACAAATCTTCTCTTCTCCCGAAGGTTTAATCTCCCTCTGAGTCAGAGCCAACTCAACAACTGGAAGCTGTTATTGCTCCAGACTCCTTTGACAAAAACAGTAATTTTACCTTGCACAAATCAATATCATTTCGAGTGTACAGTAGATTTAGAACATTTTCTCCACTTTGCTTTGCCAGACAATCCTTTCTGACAGGGAATGGAAGCTGGCATCTAAACTCTCCGCAGTCACCAAGACTCCAATAAAAATTTTACTTTGCAGAACACGGGAGTTGCTGGTTTGACTTTGTGACAAACATAACTTTGATGTCCTATATGCTCTATTACTATTTAAAGCCACATTTTCAGAATGCATACCATGTAGCTGTAATTCAATATGAACTGTTTACTAAGGGTGCTCTGGCCGATCGGTCGCTGATCAGATACCAGCCGACATTCATTCTAAATAGCTTCAGAATCAAGCTATTTATTTTGATCTTTATAAAGGATGATCAGAAGAGCCGATCAGATGGCAAAGCAGCAGTGTCCAAAATGAACACCCGTTGAGGGCTAAATGTGGGTACATCTTCCATTTGGTGAGTAAATCTCAGGAGGGTATCCGCCACACTGGCACGTAAATTTTTGCACCAAAATAACGATGTAATAAAAACCTACAGTATGTTGAAAGTCTCTACTGCGTTTTGGTGTCATTTACATGCGCACTGCTTCTGTCCTCTGCTGTCTGTATCAGAGTTTGGCACACTCAGACAAAGGGACAGAGACTTTATGGTGCATTTAGGCACACCTCGTGAAGTCTGAACTCTACATTGCTTTGTATGGAAAAGCACGTACAAGAAATCCATGGTGCATTCAGGTGCACCTCATAAACACATACATCTACACTGGAATACTGGATAAAATGGGAAAGTTTCTAAGCTTCTAAGTTTCTGTGACATACACTTGATTACACATTAATGATGTTACTAAGTGAAACACATTTGCTGTTGTAGATTGAAGTGACTCAGTAAAGAATGTTAGTAATTCCAGAAATCAGTGATCAGCCCCAAAAATCCTGACCGGAGCACCTTTAATGCTTACCATTGTTTTCCAATTGAAAACATTGAACATCTGGTTTGCTGTTCGCTGCCTTGCTGCCATGATATGTATGCAGCGTATGGAGCGATGCTCCTCTCTCTAAAGATTTATCACACTCATTTGTACAAAAGTAGGGAGGAGAGGAAGCATGTGGCTGGAATGTCAATGGCCCCGTACATTTCACAGCGGTTCACACTGATAAACACACCAAATGGAGGAGCGGAGAATAGATTGATGAATGAACGAACAGGGGAATGGATGTAGGAGGTACAAAAGAATTGAGCAAAGGAGAAAAGAAGGTCGAAATGAAGCAAAGTGAGAGGAAACAAGTAAAGAAGAAAGCGATGTTATGAAAAACTTGCATGTATATACAGACAGATAAAAACAATAAAACTTTAACATGCAGAAGTTTAGAGCAGTAAAACACAAACAAATGCCACATTTTATCTGGGAACCTATAAATTCTTGTATTTATTGTTTAAAAAAAAAAAAACAACTCCTTTTATATAACGTGTGTGTTTCAGCCCTCAGTCTGTCTCAGTGTTTCCAACACAGCTGCTGTGAGAATTAAACTCTGTGAAGAATACATATTGTGTACCCACAGCTTTGTGTTTGTAATAAGTAAAATATTCTGGGATGAGTGCATTTTTCATCATTTTCATCTCGCATCTGCACAGAAATAAAAAAAAAACAAAAAAACTAGATTGCTTAAAAGAAAAACCCTGAACCAGCTGGCTGCAAAACACAAAAGAGAACGTACCACTTCAGCACCAACTTCACCTTTACATCTTTATTCATTATTTGATAGTTTACATTAAATATTGTTTTGCAGTTAAGAGTTGATGTAACCTTTAAATTCCCCTTAACTTTAAAGAGGCCCCTGTGGTCCCACTTTGTGGACATGTTGCAGATATTTCAGGTAAATACCTGAAGTAAACAACGTTGCTACTTTCAACAATAAACAAGAACAGACAGAATGGAAGATTGATGACAGCATGGTCAGGATTGTTGTCTTGGCTGTTCTCTGTTGGAGACAGTCCTCAGAAGAAAACAACAGTGATAATTTGATCATTTAAACCTTTGTTATCCCTGCCAGGCATAAGCTGGGACCAGATCATGTGATCGCTTCCAAGTGTGTATGTGAGTGTGTGTGTGAGTGAGTGATCAGTGGACCTGCAGTTTGTCTGCAACTAATCTCGCACACTACTGGACCGATTAGCCTCATGTTTTTTGGTGCACATTCATGACTGCATGCTGGAGGACCTCTGTGGAATCAAGCATATCATTATAGTGATAACTTCCATTTTGCCAAAAAATACACTTAATACCTTTTATCAAATGCCTTCAGTTACAGGTCAATATAGTGGTAATTTCCATATTCATTTCTTCACTACATCCAGTGGTTTCTGGCATGCCCCCCTTCAGAAGATTTAGTATGTTTATGTACCCCACGACACAATTTTAGCAATCATTAAGTATGACTGAAAAAAAGGATTGAAATCTAATTGAAATACAGGTTATGACGGTAACATCAGCAAACACTTGTTTGCTTATTTTCCCTACATCTATATAATATTCATTTAACTTTGTTTCACTTCAATATTTCTCCCCTGGTTATCCATGCACACCCTGTAGTGTCTTTACTTACAAAACAGCTACTTACAAACACTAATTTAGCAGGACTATTGTTTTTTGTCGAGGGATCCCACTGACAAAGTGTTGTCACCTCCTCTCTTGAATCTAGATTAAAGCACATCCAGAACTGTCCTGTCTGGCAACCAGAGAAAGCAATAAAATTAGAGAAAATATCTCTATCAACATTGATTCAAAGACTAAATCAACAAGAAACATTTACATATCTTTTTTTGCTTTTTCTGCTCCCTATTTTCCCCGTGAAGCTTTCTGTGCTTGTTTTCCCCAAACTCTGTCTCACTCTTCTCTCTTGTCCTGTGTTATGTAACCGCGTTTCTCTGCCTTCGTGCTCCACTTTCGTCAGGAGTGTAAGGACCCTGTATGGTTAAACAGCAGCTGAGCACTGGGAGACAGGGATGGGTTTACTGGTTATGGGGACTAGCAGTAACCAATGTTTTTATTTTGTTTTTAGGGAGGACAAAGCAGGAATGAAACAGAAGTGACTTTGTTTCCTGGAGCGAAAGCTGGACTCTGGAGTGCTGGGTTTGTTTCATGTCAGACATTGCAAAACAGTCCTGTTATTAAGAGCTCTTTAGCCACCTGGGTGGATAATCTTTAGTGTGGTTACCACTGCCAATGCCCCCATACAGTAATCACATAGAGAATGTGCTTAGCTGCATAATGGTAAAATGGTTAATAATGCATTTGTGTTTTAGTTGCAGTAAATGGGAATTTAAAAAGGAGAGATTGCTCATAATCCCTTGGTTATCACAACAGTTGGCACTGTGGAAAATAGTGAAAATTACACTTGTCATATTCCATAAACCTGCATTAATAATGCCTGCAGCCTCAACTAAAAGCATTTAAGAACTGTAAAATGAGATCTGCATATTCTGTGTGACTGTGTGAATACTAAACACTGTTGCACTAACCATGTTACGGGTGTTCACAGTAATACAGAGTGAGCTAGCCAGTTAGCTTAACACTGGGCAAGGCTCATTTCCAAACAGGCTAATTAATGACTTAAAGTCTTTACTGACATTACATTACACTAACTAATTTGGCAACATTCTGTGTTAATTTTAACTCTAATAAATCTAAGACATGAATACAAATGAAACAGACCGGAATGGAAATTTCAAAGAAGAACACACCAGCTGTAGCATTTGTATTTCAACTTTGCATGTTTCCTTCATCTCTGATAACGTATCATTGTCATTTTATGATTTAGTACATTAAATATATACATATTTTTCCTTTAATATCAGCTGTGTTGCACATATTTTTAAAACTTGTTCATCATGTACATTCAAGACTGAAATAAAACATCAGAAAACTGATTCAACTTGTAATATGAACCTTTATCGCTGTCAATATTTTAGAAACAGGATCCCCCAGTCTGTAAAACCCGTCTTTCCCTCTGCCTGCCAGTTCTTTTCAAATGGTTTAACACACTGCAGACTAAGCATGTCACAGAAATGCTCCCGGATTATGTCCCTTGTAACCCCCCTTCTGTCCTCCAGTGTTGGCCTTTTGGATGTTAGCAGGCCAGCATCTGCAGTACAAACGGCATTTAATATCTGTGTTTGCAACCTTCAGAGCAGCCTGCCAGAGAGCCTGAGGGCAAACAGAGTCTGTCAGTGATCTGTTATAGTGTGGTCTCCCTAATCAGTTTAGTTTGCTAGATAGAGCTGGTTAAAGTGCATCATTTTGGCATTTAGACAGGAAATTGCTTTATTTGTTTAAAACGCAGGGACACAATATGGTCAGTGTCACAGAGTGGGTCCACATTTACAGCTTATTACTGAATAGCTTTTCAGTGTTAATGTATTAATGAGTAATGTGTTGTTAGAAACCAGAGTGGGCAGGTAGGCTGGATAGTTTACACTGTTAGAAAGTGCAAACTAGAACCATAAGTTCTTTGGCTTGTCCCCATAAGAGAACCTTTTTTTGGTTCCTGGTTGAACCTTTTTGGAGGGTTTTACTGAGACTCAGTCTTAAGGGTTATAACTAAAACCATATGTGAAAGGTTCCACAAATTAGCTCTAGCCCACGTTTCCACCTGTTTTGTGATCAGGGATGTCATCACCAGAGGGTGCTCCACAGTAGAATATGAAATACCCACTTTGGTTCCCAAGAAAAATCTGCTATTTTTGGGTTCCAGTAGGAAACCTACTTTCCGTTTCTCAAACCAGTTTTTTTTTTTTTTTTTTTTTTTTTTTTTTTTTGAAATGGTCAGAACGGTTCAAAATAAGATGCTTGAACTGGAACGGGTCAATTCCACGTTGGTGGAAAAGGCCTATATGAGAGGTTCTACAGAGAGCCTTTTTTAGGTTGTACGGGTTCCACCCAGAATCCTCTCTGGGGGGCTCCATCCAGAACCAATCCACCCTCTAAGTGTGCTAACAAGAACCCATCCAGGGGGTTCTACAGAGGACCTTTTGATATTCCAAGGGTTTCACCTATAACCTTGTCGTCTTCCAAGGGTTCTACAGTGACATTATAGAATCTCATAGATTG
This sequence comes from Lutjanus campechanus, assembly GCA_027495735.1. Lineage (NCBI taxonomy): Eukaryota > Metazoa > Chordata > Actinopteri > Lutjaniformes > Lutjanidae > Lutjanus > Lutjanus campechanus. The sequence goes on along the minus strand of JAJHUR010126177.1, from coordinate 2,764 downwards.
TATATTGTGGTCATCCATTATTTTAATAACCTATGTGAAAAAATAAGACACTCATGCTTTCAGCAATCCTTGGCAAACTCTTTTTTATTCCAAAATAAGGTTATTCTCATTTCTGTGAGTGTATGAGGACGGTAGCAGAGAAGATGAAACAGAAGCAGGGAAAGAAGCGTAAAACGGGGATGAAGGTGATGGATTGAAGAAGAGATGACTGGGGAGAGGGAGGAGTGGACGGATAAGGTGAGTTGTAGTTTGACCATCGTGGCTGTCATGTAGATATGAGAAATCTCAGCTCCCTTGTCATTTTCCATTGACTCTGTTATTTCACAGCAGCCTGCAGGGAGTATTACATTGTTTTCACTCCAGCTGAAGGGTAAGACATCAAAATCTCTCTTTTCCTCTCTCATCTTTCTTTCTTTCTTTCCCCCCACCTTCCTCACAGTGACAGGATTCCCTCAGCCCGCGTCAGTGTTGCGTCACACTGATAACGTTGATATAGCATTGGTATAATTAGAACGCACATATCGACTGTTTGACTGCTGCCAAATGTGTTTGTCCATGTGTGCCGTAGGCCTACAAGTTTATGTGGCATTTTTTGACCCTGAGAGCACTGTTGATGCTGAAAATTGCACTTGAGCTATGTTTTAATCACAGTTATGATGTAATGTGGACTGCAAAATAAAGTGCAACCATTTTCTTTTGTCACCATTATTTTGCTCATTTATATTTAGTGCAGTTGCTGCAGTTATTGCACAAAAATGCATGTTTTCACTTGACGGCACTTGACACAGCATCACTGTGACCAGCTGAAAAACATTAAAAATGAAAATTGGAAAGCGTTTACAGTCAGAGTATTAAAAACTGGGCATGTCTCCAGTGATGATGAGAGGCTTCCAAAGCACTTCGAAAGATGCAGGTAACATATTGAATCTAATACTTGCTGTGGCTCTACACACAGCACAGTGGCTCCTGCAGCACTGTAGCTCCTGTGTACTATGATAGGGTCATCATGCGTTGTAACTGCAGGCCTCAGTCCTGATTGATTTTCATTATTGCTCAGACACAGTGTTACTAATCCTGAGTGCAAAGAACAAACACAATCCCGTTCAGTACACAGATAGTAGAGATACACTCTGCTGCTGCTTCTGTAAAGCACACAGGCTTCTGTGAAGTGTTTTGATATTACGAAACACTTACGCTGACATATCTGACACGTCACCTCTGTCGTGGGTGAAACGCAAAATTAAGTCAATTTCAACTGAGCCAGTGCCCTGCCAGAGATCTGTTTCCATCACAGTGAAAGTAGAATAGGACTAATTTGGGTGGATGGCAAACT
>JAJHUR010126173.1:2887-14027 GCA_027495735.1 Lutjanus campechanus | reverse complement strand
TAAAGGGGCGTGATAGATGCGAGGCAAAAGTACTACGGTGAGGTGAAAGGAACAGATATAACAGAAATTGTTATCGCAGATGTCCATTGCGAATGAATGTCCATAAGTCAGCTTAGATGTCATAGAAAAAACACATCATCTTACTTTTCAGTTTAATTCGGTATCAAAGAAATCCAGTGATTGAGATGTCTGTACATCCATGTGTACGTTGCAAACAGGAATTCTGCCGACCTGCCCAAATCTGAACAGATTTAGGTTGAGTGAGGTTGAAAAACGCCTGTCTTAATGCATATCTTTACTTCACCAGGTGAAGGTTAAGTAATAGAACAGTCAAAGCTCATCTTTTCCTAATGTTTTCTCCAGACACTCATAAATAATACAATGAGGTTATCATCTAAGGTTGTGTTCCGTTTCTTCCGAACAACACAAAAATAAAAAAGATCCAATGTTACCAATGCTGTGGTCATTACGAGCTCATTAAAAAGAAGAATAATTAGTAAAGCATTTATCATAAAAGGAAGAACAGGTACATATGAGGCCTTGAGGAACATGTTTGTATAGCATTTGATTTCATCATATGCCATAAACAAGCTGTGCCACAGTTTACTTGGATGTCGACTGAGAGATGCATTTTAATGCAGCCTCGGTGCTGTTGTTTGGTCCACATGAGGGTTCTAATCGTAATGTTCTTGTATGCGTAAAAACTGAATGAAACCGCATAGATGTGAACATAGCCTGAAACAAGGTTGTACACATACTTTACCTAAGTACAGGACTGTGACAGTGTTTGTTTCATCTCTGTGTGCAGTGGAGGAATGACTTTGTGAATGGCTTGGTCAAGATCCCCAACTCCCATGAGACTCAGGAAGAGTGCCTCGGTATGGCTGTACTTGACATGACAAGAACAGCCAAGGAGAGACAGCTGTCACCACTGGACATCTACCACACTATAAGGTACAAGTGAAAAACAAAGGTTGCTTTTGTTCTGAATATTGGGGAATTGTCTGAAATGAACACCCGATAAGCACTAATTTATGTAATGATGCAATTAGTAATGTCTAAATGTTTTGTTTTCTACAAAACTTTTTGTTTGGTTGGTTAATAATAATAGCTGTAAAATATGCAGCAGCAGGAAAATGCACAAGAGATACAAATTTTCAGACACTGATACATAAAAAATCCTTTTTTTCTCTATATCCAGCTACAAGTCCTTCTTGCCAAAGGACATGAGAGCTCAGATCCAGGACTGCAACTTCTTGACACGCAAGCGAATCCGCTTCCGCTTCAAGCGCTTTATCCAGCAGTTCAGTCAGTGTCGGACAACAGTGCGTGACCTCAAACTCAAGTACCTCATCAGCATGGAGTCCCTGGAAAGGGCCTTCTACACAGAGACCTTCCAGGTCAGGGAACCGTCCAGCGGACAGCTCATCATCCTGGTGGCAGCAGACAGTGGCATCCAGTGGTGTCGAGAGAAGTTGAAAGATTCTGACCAGGTTGGTACTGTGAGTGCTTTCAGTAAGCTTTGTTCTTTTTCCTTCTTTGGTCCCTTTGGAGGAATCACTGATAATATTGTTACAAGAGTTTTTTTCTTATGCTGTTTGCTTAGGAGCTGCAGACCTTGTGTGACTTCCCCGATGTCACTGACATCAGTGTCAAACAGGCCAGCAAAGAGGGTGCTGCAGAGACTCGGGTGGTCACCATCAACAAACAAGATGGCAAGAATCTGGTAATTTCACTTTATGGACATCTGTCTTAAGTCTATTATGTGCAGGTGAAAAAATACTTTTTTGTCCACAGTGTGCAGCCAGTTTCTGTGACACTGGTTTACCTCTGAGAAGGGAGTAAAACTAGGAGAACTTAGCAGCCACAGGAAAAGATTTATTTGGTTTTCAACACCCTCTATTGTAAAAAATATAATATGCAATTTAGTGCAGTTGGAGAATGCTGGAGGTTTACACATCGTGTATAACAGTGGCTTTTGTATATTTCAGGAGCTGGAGTTCCCCAGCCTGTCTGAAGCCCTCTCCTTTGTGTCCCTCATTGATGGCTACTATCGGCTGACTACAGACGCACATCACTACCTTTGTAAAGAAGTGGCTCCTCCAAGGCTTGTGGAGGCCATCACTTCTCATTGCCACGGCCCCATCTCGTAAGTGATAAAAACAAAACACAACTTATTTTCTACCAGCAGCATTGTAACAGTCACTTTCTTTTAAAAAAAAATAAGGTTGACTGAATAAGATAAACATATTTATGCGTAATTTGAGTGCCACCCATGAAGATTAGTGCTAAAATTTGTTATAGGAATGAGATTTTATGATAATTTGCGTTGCCTTCACTGCCTCACTTGTCTGACAGGGTAACAGATGACACCTCAGATTTTTGGATTCATTAGCTAGTTTTTCAAAAAATTTCTAAAACTGACAGGCACAAGGCCAGGCCCAAAAGGACGTACAAATGGCCACAGCCATAAATATGCTCAAGTGGTACTCCTGGCATAGAGCGCTGCACTTAGAGACTTTATTACTTTGGGGAGGCAGTAGCTCAGTCTGTAAGGGTTTGGGGACCGTAGGCTAGCTGGTTCAAGTGGACTGGCAGCTAGAGAGTTGCCCTTGAGCAAGGCACCGAACCTCCAACTTTTCATGGCGTCTGTTTCTGGGCAGCATCTATCACTCTACCACCTCTCCCACAAAAATTGCATATGCATGTGTGTATACAAGCCCAAGTGTATTTCGTATTCATTAGTTTTCATTATTCGTATTCCTATTCTTCTGTTTGCGGCTAAACAACAGTATGCTACAATATTTATACATTTCAGAAATTATTTAAAAGTTAACAAGCTTTCCTAAGCTGGTTTGTACTTATGACCTATCCTTAGCAGACAATACTGCATTTCTGTTCTGGTCTGACTGTACCGCATGTTGTGTTTTTTGTTGCAGAATGGAGTTTGCCATCAACCGGCTTCAGAAGTGTGGAAACAAGCGAGGGTTGTACATTTTGAGATGTAGCCCTAAAGATTTCAACAAGTATTTTCTAACTTTCCCTGTTGAGGTAGGTAACACTTGCCTTTGGCAGTTGAGACATTTCACTATTTGTGTTGATGACTTGGAGGAGAATGAAAATTAAAATACAGTGTAAATGTCTCCTGTCATGTCTGAATAGTGGTGCAAATACAGTTTCTTAAATTTTGGTACCAACACCAAAACATACCTTATTTTTCTGTCATTGCTGTTGTTGGCAATTTTTTTTGTTACCCTTTTAATTCTGTTTTATTTTACAAAATCATCCAGACTTCTCAGATGAATCAGTATCTAAATCAATATGATCCTGAATGTATGAGACAGACAGACTAATTTAACCCTAAATAAAGTAAAAACTGATAAAAATTAGCATTTTAAATCAGGAGGCATCTGATCTAAGAATAAGTTAATAAGACTACGCTCAGACTGACAATAGCAGCATGTCAGAAAATACTGCATTATCATTTTAATGTCAGCAACACAGAGGGCTCTGTCCTCCTGGCTCAACAATTTTGACAAATATGAGGCAGAATACTCTGCAGCATGTAACATGTAGCATTGCATTACAGTTTGACAATCCCACCTAATCTGTTTTTATTGTCCTTCTGATCATCTGAGGAATCTGACTTACACTCTGTGCCAGTTTCAGTATGTGACTTTTAGTATACAGTGCTCTGAACACAGTTTGGTACCAGGCTGTGCTGTAAAAGGCTACATGTGTAGTAATACTTTTTTAAAAGCTTCTTGTTTTATTCCCCACCCCAAGAGTTTTTTTTATATATATAGTTAAACACTCAAAATCAGACTTGATGTTGTTGTATTACTGTCAGTTCAATGATTGAAACTCCAATCATCTGCATTTCCATTGTCGGCCCCTCTTTGTGTCCACCAGGTATATGATGCTGTAGAATACAAGCATTGCCAGATAACCAGGTCTGCCAGCGGGGAGTTCAACCTCAGTGGAACCAAAAGAAACTTCAGCAGCTTGCACGAACTACTCAGCTGCTACCAAAAAGAAACTGTGCGCTCTGACAGCGTAATTTTTCAATTCAGCAAGTGCTGTCCACCTAAATCCAAAGGTAAAGCTAACAGACTCTTGATTTATTTAATTTCAGAGATTAGTAAAAATATGAAAACATTGGGCCTCATGCAAGAACAATTTCGTGTTCTTTTATTAAATTTGTCACATGTCACGTCAGATTCTGCAAACACCTGTAACTTCAGATAAATGTGTAAATGATCCGTTTGTGCCTACTTGACTGCACATGCACGAGACTAGTAAATTAGCATAATTAACACCCCCATAATACCATATAAGGGTACACTTCCTGCCCCATATGTCAGGAAGTGGTCATTTATGAAAAAGACATCAAAGAGTAAAAGAAAAACTTTACAAGTTCGAAGTTTGATGTCCTGCCTTCAGAGATCCATGATGGAAAATCTGTCATTTTAACAGTGTCAACAGTGGAATCAAAAGACCTGCTAAAGCAAAGAAACGGGAAAACCGAGTGATTTTAATGCAGTGTTACCTGAGGGTTGGACTGTCACTGATATAAAGAGGAAATATCTCGATATGCAAAAGGCTTCAAAGAAAAAAAACGCCTTGCCAGAGCAAGGTGATAAGTGGCTGCAAGGAGGAGAGAGTCAAGTTTTCATCACAGAGACAGCAACTTCATAAACCTGCATGTAAAGTACACCTGGCAGTAGGTAATAATAGATCATTGAATGAATGATGAGAGGCTGTATGTGTAAATTAACAATTTTATTTTTATTTGAAGTACAGTAATTAAATACACAGTCATTAATGGAAAAAACCTTGGTTGTGATAACAGCAGAGTGACTGCACATGACTCTATGGGAGGTCTGGACCACTCGTAAATGTGTGTGTTCATATGTGAAAGAAAATTCAAAATAAAAGAAAATTGGTGAATGCGACAAGTTCTCCTAAATCACTTGTATGCACCACTTAAGAACAAATCTGCTTGGACGAGTGGTTCTTGCATGAGGCCCATTGTGTGTGTGTGCTTGATTGTCTAATGTGTGAAGTAAAAATTAAGCCTTTATATGCTGCTGCATTGGTGACAGTGTCATTAAAAGTAGGTTACATGTTTAAAATATTGTCAGGATCCCCAGAGATGACATTTTGAGATGCATGCATAGTGCACATATTGCAGGGAGGAAGTAGGATGCATGGAGTACAAATCAGGATGACTCACTCGCGCACTGTCTTTGCTTTCATAATAAAACCAGAACTGGTCTGATTTAGGACTTTGGTAACGTTGTGAATCCATTTCCACAGAAACTCAGTGATAAAGGAGTGCGAGTTTCAACATGTCACATACTCCATCCCTTTGTCACCTTGTTGTCATTTCTTAGTCAGTTGGACTCATTTTCAACTTAGCAAGCTATAAATCCTTTTCCTTGAAAGTTTGGATTTCTATAAGATCATTTATTTTTCTCTCCGCCAACAGAAAAGTCCTGCCTCCTCGTGTGCAGGAGCAACAAGGGCTCTGAAGTGCCTCTATCTCCGTCACTACATCGACACAACATCAGTCAAATGGTGTTTCACAAGATCAAGAAAGAAGATCTGGAATTTGTAAGCTTAGTTTTCATGTTCAGGACAATTGTATGTCTGCATTTCCTTATCTGTCCATGATTTTAAAATTAAAAGCGCAATAATTGTGTTCCTTTCAGGTGGAGAGTCTAGGTCAAGGGACATTTACCAAGATCTTCAAAGGAGTCCGCAAGGAGCTGGGAGACTACGGACGTGTGCACCAAACCGAAGTAGTTATGAAAGTCTTGGACCAGGCCCACAGGAATTACTCTGAGGTGAGTGCCTTTAAAGCTGTGGAGCAGATTTACTTCCAGTGCATTTAGGCTGAGAAATAACCAGCTGCTGGTTTATTCAGGCAGTGGCTGATAATTTATTTTACCATGGCAGGTTTCTTGCCCTTATTTAGATGTTCTGTTTTCTAGCATTCAGTCTCTGGTGGATCATATTAGCGTTTCAGTCATTCCTAAAGCAAAAATGCCAAATATTCACTGGATTCAGCTTCACAGATGTTAGGATTTGCTGCTTTTCTTTATCACCTCTGTCAAGGCTGTCACTTCGTAAGATTTGATTTGTCTGAGACTTATAAATGTGCTTTGTACAGAAGGAGAACTGTGGATTTTGTCTTTCATCACTTACATTATCAGAGCATGAAGAGGGGATCATTTAATGGCCAGAATTCATATAGATGTCTAACTATTGTTTTCAGACAGACTTGAAAAATTGTGAACCTTGTAGGCCTACAGTGGTGCACCTTTCTGCTTATCATAGGCACATAAATGATTTTGTTTTCTATCTTCTCCGACTTCTCTCATCCTACAGTCTTTCTTTGAAGCTGCCAGCATGATGAGCCAGTTGTCCCATCTGCACCTGATCCTTAACTATGGTGTTTGTGTCTGCGGAGAGGAAAGTAAGTCAGGCTTAGAGGCGCACTCTCAACTTCAACTCTTTAAGCAAACTGTAAGTCCTCATTTGTCCTTACAGTGGGAGCTAAAAATAGATCACTCTACAAACACAACTTGCATACAGCACCCATTCTCATTTGACAGACGTTAAGAGCTAATGTCCTTAAGGTATAATTATGTCAAGAGTCTACCATGCCTCGCTATAATCTTGACCAGACTCTATTAGCCTGAGGCTCAGAGCAGTGATTAAACCGTGGGCATGGTGGGCTATTCTTAGGAGGATTACAATACCCTGCCCCAGAAACTCTTTCACCTTCCCCACTCCTGCTTCACCTCACAAGACGTCTGATGCGGTAGGCAACTGTTGAGGCTGCCAGGCACGTGTCTGTCACTTTTTGTCTTTATTGCCATAATTGGCATTGATCAATTGAAAATTTCAATAAGATTTGTAAAGAAAAATCTCCAAAAATGGCTGCTGGCAAAGTATGTTGCATTCGCTTGTCGGTTTGTGTATTATTCTTATTTCTTTGAGTTTCTGTGTGCTTATTTGGTAACGCTAATTTACATTTTGGGTAATTATTTGTCCAGACTGATGTAGCTGTCATTATTATCTGTACTCGACCCATAAAGACACACTAAGAGATATTTCCAGTCATTTTAAGAGAACATTTTATAGCTGTCTAAAACCCCCAGTGTTTATTTTTCAGTGAGAAACCCATTGTGGAGCGTTCAGAGGTTTTTACATTTGAATATAATCAAACAAGCATATCAGAACATTTTCTTCCCTTTACTCTTTTTTCAAATGAAAAAGTGAAAAACAGTGATTGATCAGAAATAATTAAGGAATGTTGAGTGATGATAGGTACACCAAAAAAAAAATGCTTACAACACAAATTAGTGCAAGATTTGAGGAAAAGAGTAAAAATAAACTATATTGTTCTTTATTTTTTATTCTTTTGCATCCCTATTAGCTTCCACAGAGCAGGCACTAGTCTTTCTGAGGTCCACACAAAAACGACGACAATAAAAAAACACAAGAATTTAAAATCACACAGTGTCAAGAAGACAATGAAGTGCAACATAAGCTAAATATAAAGATCAGAAAATAATTGAATAGACTCACTTGAAGCAAGTCGCAGTAACCTAGAATGGAAACAACAAAATTTTCACAAGCACAGCACCACAAATAAATTTAAAAAGAACAAAAAGGTTCCAAAACAGAAATAACAAAATAACATCTGAGATTCAGCAATTTTTGTATTAGTGACTAGTTACCGATATTTGAGTTTTGTTTCTCAAGTGTCTTTGAGAGAGAGACACAAAGTGGCTCATAAGGGTAACGACATAATGTAGGGTGACATGAAATCGATATGTTAAAGAACTAAGTTGTAATCACAAAATCCTTAAATGATTTTTAACCTCTGCTGAAATGCATGCTTTTTTTTCAGATATCATGGTGCAGGAGTATGTGAAGTTTGGTTCTCTGGACACCTACTTGAAGAAGAACAAAAACTCGATAAACATCCTGTGGAAGCTGGAGGTGGCTAAACAGCTGGCCTGGGCCATGAACTTCCTGGTAGGAATCTGTGTATAGTGCCAGATGTGATGCCAAATCATTCAAAGTATTGATGAATATCAGATTGTGTGCTGCTCACAGTTTTAGATTTTAAAACTGCATGCATTTATTTCGGTACACATATCGTAATAAAGAAAAAGAAATTGTAAAAAGAAACTAAGAAGAGTGATTGACTAATTGTTTCAGGTTAGGATGGGTTAAATGCAGAGGCTGAATCTTACTTTATGTATGATTGTGTAACAATAAAGTTGACCTGACCTGAGCTTTCTGAACCTGCAGGAAGAAAAGCATCTTGTCCACGGGAATGTCTGTGCTAAAAACGTTCTCCTGATCAGAGAAGCTGACCGGAGGGCTGGAAATCCTCCTTTCATCAAACTGAGTGACCCTGGCATCAGCGTCACTGTCCTGCCCAAAGAAAGTGAGTTTATGTGTATCCTCAGCTTAACTGTGATACTTCTGTTTAATCAGCAGAGGGCAGCTATTCAACAAGGTTGTTACTGCAATGAGATAGTACCTTTTTAGATCCACATGGCATTCAATTACAGTATTTAGTTCTTAGTTACAGAAAACACAGGTAATTTTTGAGTATCACACTATTAAAATAAAGAGTTTTGTTAAACAACAATATATTCTCTTTCTGTTGGTGCATAAAATCAAACTGAATTAACTGAAATTTTGCCCAAAAATGCTAAATTTACTAATAATTGTGGGTAAAATGTTTTTGTTTGTGATCAGTCTTGATTGAGAGGATCCCTTGGGTGCCCCCTGAGTGTATCGAAGACCCTGCCAGCCTGAGCCTGGCTGCAGACAAGTGGAGCTTTGGCACCACACTATGGGAGATCTGCAGCGGTGGAGAGAAACCTTTAGCAACACTGGACAACTCTAAGGTAGACATGGATGGTACAACCCTGATTCCAAAAGTTTGGATGCTGTGTTAAACATAAAAAAAAACAGAATGCAATGATTTTCAAATCATTTTTGACCTACATTCAATTTAATGCAGTACAAAGACAAAATGTTCAAACTGATAAACTATTGCTTTTTGTAAATAAATCTTATTCTGAATTTGATACCTGAACACACATTCCAAAAAAGCTGGGATGGAAGCATCCATCAGCTTTTCTTTTAACAATACTCAGTAAGCGTGTAGGAGCTCATCTTGTTGATATATGGCTTTCAGTCCGCATGATAGAGTCTTAACTTGCATTTGTAGATGCAGTGACAATCTGTGTTTATCAGTAAATTGTTTATTTCCCGCAGCCATCTAAACACTAACAAGCAAGGAAAGAAGGCTGCTGGTGCTAGCACTGCTAATGTTAGCAAGGCTGTGTGACAGCTACTGTCATGACATGGAAGCTTTACCACATGCTGTGATCCTGCTCAGTCTGAAAAGATTTAGTAGCTCTTGCCATGTTTATAGGATAATATGCAACATGCACATAATGCACAACACAAAGTGCCACACATTTCAGCCCTCAATTTATTAAATGTGCTCAATTTTGTTTTCTGGGTGTTTTCTTACTTTTAATTTCAAAATTTCTGTTTAATCGACAGGGAAATTGGTCACTGAGAACATCCAGCATCAATGTACCTGAATTCACTTTAATATAATATTATAAATCTGATACATGTACTGTCATTACCACTTGACACAACAGAAGTAGGTCACCTTTCTGGTTGCTCCAGCTCTGGGTGGAAACACGGGGTGTGACAGTTTGTCATAATCTATCTTTAACTTATTCTTTCCCCTTCAGTACTCTGCAACATACAATCTAAATTGTGTCCTTTTGTTTAGATGAAAAATCCAAAACGATATATTCCCCCAACAGCATGATTTATGTATCTTCACATACAAGGGTTGTGTTGTAGCATACTGGTTATCCGTTATGTATCATCGGCTGTACTAACTTTGAATTTTGTTGTACAGAAAATCCTGTTCTACGAGGACCACCACCAGCTTCCTGCACCAAAGTGGACCGAACTAGCTAACCTGATCACCAGCTGCATGGACTATGAGCCCACATTCAGGCCCACGTTTCGTGCCATCATTCGTGACCTCCACAGCCTCTTCACACCAGGTTGGTATATACTGAACATCAGCTGGCCCGTTAAACTGCCCCTAATGGTGTCCCAGCAGAGAATCTAGGTCACACCAGTGTTGAATCTCAAACATGTTTAGACACTCATCACCTGAATACACACACATTTATCATGATGTCTTCAAATACATGTCTGTGAAAACTGAGTCTCTAGTCCTGCCTTCATGTGGTCATCATTCCACTAACTCGAGGGAATGTTTTGGGATGTTTTTTTGGTCGGAAGTTTGATGAGAAAAACAAAATTAGTGCAGAGATTGTTCCCAAGACATGATTAGCCCTAGCTTTTTCCAGGATGTCATGTTCTGTGACACTGAAATCATGTTCTGTGGGATTTATTCCCTGTATGTACTTGTTCATGTAACCTGAGCCAGGCCATACAACAATGATAACAATCATTGGTAGTAGTATATAGCTGTTTAAAAAATAATAGAGAAGGAAAAAATGGTATTGAACTATCTCTCTTTTTGTTTTTGTGTCCCCAGACTATGAGTTGATCGTGGACAGTGACATCCTGCCAAACAGGACAGTGGGCTCCGGCTGGTCGACCGGGTGTTTTGAGAATCAGGAGCCGGCTCAGTTTGAAGAGAGACACCTCATATTCTTACAGCAGTTGGGCAAGGTATGAAGAAGTGTGGAAAATGTACATGTGTAAATAATGTGTTAATAAGCTTGCCTTACCTGCCTTGAAATGAAGTCTTTAAAGTGATACTACACTTTCCATGATAACTAACTCAATATGTACTCACCACTATGCCGATGTGATGATAAGTGAAGATCTTCAGTTCACCAAACAATCCTGGAGTTTTAGGAGAAGCAGGGTAGCAGCCTCATCCAGTACAATGGCAGTGAATGGTGACCACGGATAAAACGTTAAAAATAGCACACAAAACAAACACAAAATGTCTCCATCCTGCTTGTGTGGTGTAATCCAAGTGTCTGCAAGCCGCGACATTAAAAATTAACCTCAAAAGACGCCATTTACGCCATGT
>JAJHUR010126170.1:1704-14558 GCA_027495735.1 Lutjanus campechanus | reverse complement strand
AAACAGAGACATCGTAATGCTTTAAAATAACAAGTTGAAACATCCAGTGCCACAGGCAACAGCAGCAGAACAGAGGGCCAGAGCAGCAAAGTGGATTCTGCTCAAGTTTTGTTGATATTTCTACTTACTATTTGTTTGTGCTCACTCAGTCACATTGTATTCACATCGTATTAGCATGGACTGTATTATATAAAAAGGCATTTTGGATATTTTGGCCACATCACAGCTTCAGAAGTGCAGTTTTAAAACCAACATAGAATCTACAAAGGTATGTTATATTATCATGTTCATATCATATTATCATAAGTGTTGCAGCTCGCACACACTGTGGTGTCCATACAGGCTGCATTTCTGCTGCGAGGAGGCTGCCGTAAGGTACCAAAAGAAAAGGTGCTCATTATGCAGAATGGTCGATTTCAGAATAAAGTATATTACTGTATATGTATATGTGTTATATACTGTATACACAAAGGGGAGGGGATAAAACAACTATTACTATTTATAGAATAGCATTAAAAAAATATTTAAAAACAGACAGCTGCTAGTTATAGGTTATATTAAAAAGATATGTTCTGAGTTGTAGTTTAAAACTGTCCAGTGTGATAGAGCTTTAATCGGGCCTGAAATGTTGAGCCCGAAAAGGCCCAAGCCCGACAAAATTCTGTCCAAACCCGACACAAAGCCGTCCCTCATTAGCATATTTCAGCCTGAACCCGATTACAGACCAACATTTTTTCTTAATAAGCTTCACTCCGTGTACCAAACAGTAGGAGTGACAGTGACAGGGACAATACATGAGGGGGGATTTGAATTAATAATAATAATAGTACAGCCCAAACCCAATGTAAGGCCATTAAACATGTGAGAAATACGGCCTGTCCTGACTCAAACCCAATGGGTCCTGGCACATATTTCAAGCTCTACACTGTGACTAATGCTTACACTCCTGTCTCTGTCTCTCTCAGCTGCTCTCTGTGTGTGATAACTGCAGACAAACATGCACAGACAGAGAAGACTGAGGACACAGTAACAAGATGAAGGACTTCTTAGGTTGCATTCACACAAAATCTATTGTGGTACAGAGGTGTGGGCATGTTTATTTGTGTTTTAAAACATACTGCTGTGAAATAGTCAGAAAATAACATTTTATTTCTCTGATTCTTTTCCTGCGAATTCTGCTCTCTCACAGAAACTTTGACTGGTATGTTTACAAACAGCACCCACCAAATCCAGCATATTCTCTTTACGTTAAAACAGCAGATACTGAAAAATACCCTAATAAAGTACATGTACGGGAGACGAGGGATGAAAGTAGCAGTTTTTCTTTGAGCATCAGTAACTCAGTGGTTGTTCATGCTAGAAATCTCTCAAAGTTTGATACACAGCTCCAAATTATCCATTATTTATCTATTACAAATAGAACTCACTCAGACATCTACTACTGCTCAGATTGTTTGAGTTAATGTCCTGTTACAACTTACCCTACTACTAGGGTGAGTTGTAACACTAGTTGAGGAGGTAATTTGTTGAATTAAGATCCACATTCATAAAAGAACTTTATTGAGGAATAAACAATCATTTTTAACCCAGTGTTACAACACTACCCGGTCTCCCCTATCTAAGTGCTAGTAAATGTACTTCCTACCTCTGCCTGAGCTGATATGTTTAGCCAATATACAGTGATGATTTTATACCAAACAAAACTGCAAAAATAAAACAGCAAAATGCTTCAGCAGCTCCACCAAAGTTTTATTATGTGGTAAAAGTTAAAACCCAGGATGATAATAAGAGGTAGTAATAAAGCCAGTAACACTGGTGCAGCTCCAACACACACACTTACACACTTGTCCTCAGAGAGTGCCCCCCCTACATAAAAAAAACTGTTGTAAGTACATGATACTGACTTTCATACAACTAATTAGTCCCTGCTTGTTTTCCACAGTTGGTCCCAGGAGACTGATTGTGTTAAAATCACAAAGCTCTCTTTACTCCCCCTCTCTCTCTGCTAATAGGCTACTCACAGGTCACCTGCATCCAAGGGCATTTTCTGACTTCCTACTATAAACACAAGATTCCATCCTCTTGCAAGAACAAACAAAACACACCGACAACAAGGATTTTAATGTTTGTTAAAGCGGTAACAACGCTCGCAGCAGAGGCAGTAACAAATTCTTATCGTGTCTTTGCCATCTGCTCTCAATAAACGAAGCGGAGGTATGCCTGCGTCGCCTCAGCCTTTCATTCCTCAAATCTGTCGGCACCAGCTGGCACGGCGGCGGCGTTTATGTGTGCGATGAGAGCGGGCCACCAACCTGGCATTTTCAAGGTCACACAGTACCCCAAATTACCGAGAACAGAGAACAAATAACTTTTTTTTTTCTTTTTTGAGGCAATTCCAGCTTTGTGAAAGTTTACATCCTAAAATGTTTTAAGGATGAAATCAAACCGGGTGGAGCCGGGGAGAGAGCGGCACTCGGGAGAGATGAGGAGCAGAGGTTAGCTCAGTACTTGGTATTCAGCGAGGATTAAAGGTAGCTAATGCTGACCTTTAAAAGTCAAAAACACTCCAGTTATGAGTCACTCTGCTCTTTTTCTTTATGTGGTTCGCGACCTTGATGTATCACTCAGCTTAATAAAGCAGGAGTTGTGAGGAAGGCTGCAGGTCTGAGACACCCGAGGAAATGAGAGGAGGAGAACAAAAAGCTGTGAAATGTTGGTTGTTAACATTTTCCCTTTTTATCCCGTTCAAGCATGAACACTGAGCACATTGAAATTGAAAGGACTTTAGACTTAATGTGGTTACACTAATTGATACACCCCATACAGAATACAGGAGAAAAACAGAATTACTGAGGTACAAAAGTTCACATTTGTTGAATTGTTTGTCAAGAACCACAACAGACTGAAAACAGTGAAGGTTAGAGTGATTTAGGTACAGTATTTTGCTAATTAATGTTCCAACATGGTGGTGTATCTATAGGAGAGGAGAACCCTGAGGACCCTATAGGCCTTCAGAGAAGGTCTAACATATCAGAATTTCAAATTTCATATTTAAATATATTTGATTTAGTTCATTTAATTATTAGGCTGTTCTCTTAGATCTGGCTCACTCATTGGTTAGGACTTCATCACTGGGACAGAAGGCCACAGCCTGTGTGTTTGTGTGGAAAGTGACAGGTGAATTAACCAATCACATTTTGATTTACAGTGGGTGGGACTAAAAATCATCCCCTTATGCCTACCTCAAACCCAGTTATATCTTGCTCAAGATAAAGTGGACGGGACTGACGCTGTTGCTAGGTGGCTAACCTGATAGCGCTGCCTTTTTCAAGATGGACTTTCGCAGTGCAGCGGAGGATCTGCAAAGGACTGTGTCATTTAGGAGACTGAAATTTCGCTCGTCCCTGAGTCTGTTAAAAACAATTTTCAGATGCTTGAATCATTTTTTAAAGCTCCTTCCAACAGTGCAGCACAGAAGACAGAGCTGTGTTGGTGGACAGAAATAATCTAACTGGAGATCTCTGCTACATGTAACTGTGTGTGTCTATGTATAACTTATCCAAACAATAGTAACAGAGTAAATGGCAATTATCTACTGTTTAATAGTTTAAGTGCAGAAAACTCTAGAAAAAACATTACTTATTCCGCTATCATTGTGTGGTGTTTGCTGCCCTCTACTGGCTTTTTTTTTGTATGTGGCAACTACACACTACAAACACGTCACAAGCTACCTGCTGCCTAATCCAGCAAAATCTTTTTCCATTTTGCTGCATTTTTTGGTGTGTCTGGCTGAGTTTTGGCCGAACTGAAGTCCCAGATCTAATAGTCACAGTTCACCACTGATCCATAGAGATGTGACATCAAATGGCTTTACTAAAAATACTTCAGATTAGAATAAAACAGCAATGTCCAGGAATCAAGGCCTATGATTCTGCTTTCTTTTGGAATTATTTGTTGGCTTGTCCCTTGTCACCTTCTTTTCTTGTTACCAAGAAAATACAATCAGGTCTGTTTCTTGTAATGAAGAAAATATCCTGCACATCATTCACACAGTTTCTTACAAAAGATGTTCATCATCTGACATTCAGTTTTGATTTGAAACGTCATGTACAAGCTTCAGAGAGATGTGCAGCTGCTGCACCTCATCATGTCCCTGCACAGCAGAGCTACTCAACTAGCTTCTTCTACAGCCCACAAGAGGCTGCCTGCAAATCAGGTTAGTGTGAGTGTGATATAATAAATAAAACTAAGGTGCATATCTCAGAGCTGCTTTGAGATATTTGAACCATAAATCATACGATCTGAACCAATGAAGCACTGGTTACACCGTTTGCTCAGTCAAGCCTCACTTTGCACTTTGGGCTGGTGGACCACAGAGAAACTCATGTTAGCTACTGTAAGCTAACAACAAGCCTCAAAATGTCTCTCTGGAAGCTAAAGCTTTTTTTTTTTCACCAAAGTGCCATCTGGAAGGGCGATGAAGTTCTTTATAATGGAAAAGAACTCGCTTTAGTAAGAAAAATGCAGACTTGAAAATCTACTAATAAAAGTACAAGTACCCAAGAAAACTACTTAATTACAGTAATTTGAGTATTTGGATTTAGTTATGTCCACCCATGGTTTTATCTGTGTTGAACAGGCTGTGAAAACAAAGCTCCCTCTGGGACAATAAAGTAAAAAATTGCTAATTCTAGGGCGAATGGACTGACAAGTATTTATTGACTTTGCAAGCCGCAACAGGTAATATACTGGAGCGTTTATTATGTAACAAATACTGCTGCAATTAAAGAATACAATGCTAAGAGGCACTACTAGTCAAATTATGGCTAGTTTTCTGCTACCTAGTTGGCTCACTTGCTATTGAAGTTGAACAGTATCTCATCAAACAGCCACAAATGTGGCGACACCTGCGAGCTAGTTCAGGCAGTCAACTCGAGCTGCTACGCCAACCTCACGTGACATACCTCATTCTTAATACTACATACCAAACACACACTTCCAATCTCGCGGTCTATTTAAACTGCTGAACCTCCCATTTCTCCCTCTGCCTGCCAATGTGTTGCTGCCCTGCACTAGCGTTGCTGCCTGCTCTTTAACCCCACCTCCACCCCAGCATCCACCTGCAGGCTCCGACGGAGGGTTCAAGAATTTGCTCATCACTGCCCTTATCTCTATGTAACTTAAGCTGCAGGGAGTGATGAAGTCAGAGCCTAGACGCCAAACTCAAATGTTCTGCTGCTGAATAAACATTCTAAACGTGAGTTGTCTGACTGAACTGCTTTTCCACTGCCAAGGTTCCAAGCAAGCTGAGACAAAACTAAAAGGTGACATGAAAACACTGCAGACCACTGATTGGTCAGAGTGTATCGTCACTTGTGTGACATAAGACATCCTGCACGAACATGGCATTTTTTATTAGAGGTCATATTGTATTGCATTTAATGCCAAATTAACAAGATGACACAAATGAATGAAGAATGAAGAATTTAAACGTTTCTCCTCACTCAGCAACTTTCACTTTCACAAACTGCGGTGTTTTGAGGGGGGTCTGGGGATGTTGCGGTTACTCGTTCATTAATGAAATCAGTTGAAACAGAGAGTGTGTTCACACATGTCTGCTGCTTATCTTGGCAGGTCAGAGAGAGAAACATGTCATTTGCATTACAGAGAACCCAGTGGAAATCAGACAGCTGTTTCATGTGAACTTAAAACACGTCAGTTGAGAAGGCGATCCTTCAGCGTGGCAAGAGACACATTGACGTACTTTTTCTTCGTCTTTTGGCTGCTCCACAAGATCCCACCCAATCCACATATTTCATTTGGCATGGGTTTTTATGCCAGATGCCCCTCCTGATGCAACACTCCCTATTTATCTGGGCTTGCGACCAGGAATTCAGGAATGCACTGGCTTGTGCTTCTCCAGTGGCTGGAGAGCAAACTGGAGTACAGTGTCTTGCCCAGGGACACTTTGACTATGGCCAGGGGGGAGGTACGGATTGAACCACTGACCCTGCAAGCTGCAGACAACCCGCTCTGCCACAGCCGCCCAAGGACACATTCGCATACACACTGCTGAAACATTGTGGTCACATGTGGCCCAGGCCAACTCCATATGGGGGGTGAATTCTTATGTGCATCTAGAGCAGGGGTCTGCAAAATTTACAATCAATAGAGACTTTTCTGACTTTTTTTATTTGACATTCATAGCTAGTTTAAAGACACTCAAGAGGATGACAAAATTTAGAAGAAAAGACACTGAGCCATAGGTGCAGGCAGTGATGCACATTGTGTTGCCAAAATATACTGGCTGGCCAAAAAAAAAGTCACCACCTGGATTTAACAAAGCAAATAGTTCAGATCCTTCCACTGGATAATTACTGCAGTGAGCTGGTAAAAAGTTATTTAACCCTAACTGATGCAGCGAGGAGCTTCTCATTTCTTAAACAACCATGTCAGAAGACATATCCTGTAGTCACGGAAAAGATGTTACTGTTTCAGAAGGGTCAAATTATTGGCCTGCATCCAGCAAAGAAAATAACTAAGGAGGCCGATGAAACTACTAAAATTGGGTTAAGAACTGTCTTCTTGAATGATGATGAACGCAGATCACTTAAAGTGATATTCCACTCTGTGAGAATAATCCACTCAGTATGTACTCACCACTATGCCGATGTGATGATGGGTGAAGGTCTTCAGTTCACAAAACAATCCTGGAGTTTTAGGAGAAACAGGGTAGCAGCCTCATCCAGTATAATGGCAGTGAATGGTGACCACGGATAAAACATTAAAAAAAGAACACAAAACTTTAGCAATGATTTATTGGCTCCAAATGAAAAACAGATGTTTAAAAATGCCATTTTTGCATTGACTTGATTATATAGTTTTTTTTTCAATAAACATGAAAATTGTGATGCAAAACTGATCATTTACACTAATAGTATCACATATAGCAATCGCAATGTTGGTCAAAATAATCACTTTTTTTTTTTTTTACCAAATCGTGCAGCCCTACAATTAACATCGTTTCTCCAAACCTGTGCTGCTGCAAGTAAAGACTTGAAAATCTACTCATAAAAGTATAAGTACTAAAAATAAAACACTTCATAAAAGTAATTTGAGTATTTAGTTACATCCACCCCTGGATATAGCTTTATTAGTTCATGTCTGTTCTGGCTGAAAACGACAACAGTCAGCTAAAATAATTCAGCACCTGATCACAGTTCCAAGTATTAAAATCTACACTGAAAAAACTCCATGTGACACAAAATAATGGCACAAGAACTACTCTGTGTCAGTGTCGTCTCTCTTATTGTTCCACACTGACCACTGAATTCACATCCTCGAGCTTTCATGTACTGTAAGTCTCCTTGCCATTTCTATCTCGTGAACATCTTTTATTCTCTTTCCTCTCATGTGTTTCAGTCCCTTCGCCTGCAGTCACATTTCTTCATCCGGCTCTCACACGTGGCGATGTGCTGCAACGGGATTTGGTGTTCGTGTGGTTTTTTTTGTTCCGCTGCTGCTGCCAGTTCCTGTTAGGACGGGAAAGTGGACAAGACACGACAAGGTGGGGGAGAGGTGAGGAGACACACACACACACACATACACACACACGCACACATGCAAACTGCATACATGTGTGTTTTTCTGTATTCATGAGGACCCTGCTTTCATTGTATAAGCCTCTCACCTTGAACCTACATTTAACCTGAATTCTAACTTCAACTCTAATCCCAAAATGGAAATCTAAACCAAAATAATTGACTTCATTATGTTCTTAATCCTAATTATAATCCTAATCTGAACAATAAACTCTAGTTTAAACCCTAATTTAACCTTTAAACTACACTCCTAGAAATAGGGCTGAGGTTCTACCCAGAACCATATGCTTCTGAAGAACCCCTTTATGAAGAAAGGATTCATCAATGGTTCTTTGTAAGACTAAAGGTTCCATTATGAACCTTTCACATCCAAAGAACCCTTTTTGGAAAAAAGAGTTCTTCAAAGATTGTTGAAATTCTTGAAGAACTCTTTCAAGGGTTCATCAAGGGTTTTTGTATCATAACATGAAAGGGTTCTCATTAGAACCCCTTGAGTGTGTTCTAGATCAAGCCCTTGGAATATAAAAAGGTTCTTGGTAGAATTCCCTGGGTGGGTTGTAGATAAAATCCCATCATATAAAAAGTTTATGATAGAACCCCCTGGACGGGCTCTAGATGAAACCC
Source organism: Lutjanus campechanus (assembly GCA_027495735.1). Lineage (NCBI taxonomy): Eukaryota > Metazoa > Chordata > Actinopteri > Lutjaniformes > Lutjanidae > Lutjanus > Lutjanus campechanus. Next base: position 6,333 of record JAJHUR010126170.1, on the reverse strand, counting down.
TTGGAATATAAAAAGGTTCTCAGTAGAACCCCCTGGGTGGGTTCTGGATAAAACCCTTAGAATATAAAAAGGTTCTCTGTAGAACCCCCTGGGTGGGTTCTAGACAAAATCCTTGGAATATAAAAGGGTTCTGAGTAGAACCCTCTGGGTGGGTTCTGGATAAAACCAGGGGAATATACAACAACCACCCTGCGGTGGGTTCTTGTTGGAACCCTTAGAAAGTGGAAAGGTTCTGAATAGAACTCCCAGAGAGGGTTATCAGTGGAACCACTACACCATAGAAAGGTTCTATGTAGAACCTCTCATAGGGGGTTCTGGATGAAACAGTTCACAGGTGGTTCAGTTTATGCTGGGTTGGATTGAGCACTGTCTGATAGGGTTCCAAAGTGGAACCTTTATAAAAGGTTTTACCAGGAACCAAAACGGTTCTCTTATAGGGACAAGGTGAAAAATGGTATTTGAAGATGGTATTTGTTCCTGTCCTTGTGACAGTGTTGGTCCTTAGAAAGGTGTGTACATAAACATGCACACACATTCACAGCACACAAACACACAAACACTCAGTTCACAGACACACAGACATGTTCATGCCAATCCTCATAAAAATGGATTTACACAGAAAGACAGACTCTTCCACACATGATAGAGACATAATGATAAACGGCACTATAACAAGGACATAAATATGCAGGGACACACACACACACACTCCTGCCCAGGGCCCAAAGCCAGAGTGACCATATCGTCTCCCTCTGAGGACTGACAGGACATTAACATCTCAACACCTCTGGCAGATGGGAGAAGAGGACATTTTGTTAGTGAGAGAGGGGACATGGCAGACTATTTTAGGCTAGTTTATTTTTTCCCCTCTTTTTTCTTTGGTCCTTAAAACCTGTTATTTTTATCCAAGAAACATGAGTGTGAACAGAAGGTCATCACAAATTAGACACTCATGCACCATTAATGTCAGTCAGTCGTCTGAAAGGTGAAACTGTTTTCAGGTTTGTTAAGTTTGACCCCTGATTATTCAGGTGAGCCTAAATTAGCAGAGTCAATCCAATTTAATAACATGAAATGTAACGTTTGCATCCAAATATTTCTCTGCTGTTAACTATTCATATATACAGCAGCCATTCCCAAAGACTGGGTTGTGGCCCACAGGTGGGTCACAGGGGATTTTATTTGGGTCACCGAATAAATAAAAGATTACGGAAGAAATTAAGAAATTTTAAGATTTAAAAGGTGTGCATTGTTTTACGGATAACAGCCTGTTAATTCTGCCAAATTGCACGTTTTTTGTCTCATTTATGAAGCAAGCTAAAATGTCCTATATTTTTTTCCTGATGAGGGGAAATAAAAATTATAAGATGGAACTGTTAACTTAGCCTAAATCAATGTATTTCTCATTTATGAAGCATTTAAAATGTATATGATTTCAATAAAATAAAATGCAGATATAGCAGTAATGTATGTACAATGCTTTGTCATTTGTAAAAAGTGCGTCCCCAGAAAAAAAGTCTTGGAAACACTGATACACAGCGTTTATTTTTCTATGACTTACATCCATATTCTTCTCTTCATAGGTAGTGGTGAGCTTCTGGGTCTGAAAAGTGAAGCCAATGTGGAAATGCCAAAAAATCTGTATTCTTTCTTATAGCCAACAGGAGGCGACTCCACTGGTTGCAAAAATATCTTGTGTATGTAAGCTTATGAGAAAATAATAAATGAAAATAAAGTTTAACTGTTTAATGTGCAGTTGTAATGTTAGAAATAAACAGCAGCATTAAGATCACATTCAGTCCATCAGTCATTTTCTGACAGCATTCTTCTTCTCCTGACTTATTTGCAGCAACAGTGCTGCTTTTTGCTGTGATATGTTTTTTTATATTTTCCACAGCTCTCCATTACAATGACTTGTTCATCCTGGCTGAAGTGGGCGGCTCACGATCGCTTCACTTTGTGCAGAAGAGAGAGTCTGAGGAGGAAATCCTGAGTTAACAAAGCAAGTTGATAACCACCTTCATGATACCTGTTATCTCTGACTGGGGTTTTAGGTTTTTTTGAGCAGCTCATGCAAACAAAGCCTGGCTGTGCTGAGCTTCCTCCTGGGCGGCATCATCAGTCAAACACACCTGTCTGCCACCAAGACATCACCATCACCATCACTACAAATACTCTGCACCAACTGCCAGTCTCTGTCAGAATGTTGTGCCACACATAGTTTGTGCCATGCCTCAAGCTCATTTTTAGTCAGGTTTGCCGGTCTGTTCATCTTCTGTCAGTTTGTTTGCCTGTGTGGCTGTCTTCAGGATCACCAGTCTGCCAATGCACCCCACCTGTTAGCCAAGCCTGCCAGCCAGCTCTCCTTCCCGGATTACCCTCTGTTAGCCAAACCTCCATTCCCCTCACTTCAGCCATAACACATACCCATAAATACTTTATGAAATTAAGTCTTTAAAACTTCACTAACCTGCCCATCCCTTGTCTGCGTTCAGTCTCAACTTCCTGACAGATTTGATTTTGACCAAACTACCTGCCAGTTAATGAAAATCCCATCAACCACAGTTTTGTGGTTAATGCTATTTTGCAAATGTTGGCAAGACAAAACTAAAATTGTGAACATGTTAAACCTGCTCAAAATGAGTGCCTGGTTGCATAAAATCAGTGCATAAAAGCGTAAAAGTTTTTCCCTTATGTGTCGCTAGAAGGTTCTTAATGACCATTTTCCTCAGAAAATTTCAAGTTACCCATACCAGTATGTTAAAGGTGAAATAATTAGTGTCACGTAAGATAATGGCTGAATTTATGGTGATTGAAGAGGAGCAGATAGCAAGACACATTTTTCAGGACAAGGAAAATTCACTGAACACTGAGCGATGTGCAACTTTGGAAACTTTATAACTAGCTAGCCAAACCTCAATCTAACTTGGTCTTGTATATTAACATTATTGTTTAATGCAGTCACAGTAATATTTTCATATTTCTTTATGACTTCTTCTACTATGTATCTTTTAATTGTATGTATTTGTTATGGCTGCTTGTTTAAATTGACTTTGGATTATGTTCTTGATTAAATATGTGGATTAACAACATATATGAATTAGAATGTGACCATACATGTATAGAAAAAATAATAATACTAGGAGCTTTTAGCATTTCGTTCTAAAAAAGTAGCAGAAAATTAGTGAAATGAGCAAAAGGAGAAGAGCTGCTGCTGCATCTGTATCACAAACACACAGAGTGACTGTTTGTCCCACTGTCCCCCAGTGAATCATTTTACTGTCCAGATGACAGAATGAAATTAGTGATGTGCATGCATTTGAGTTTGTCCGCAGGCAAAATCAAATTACCAGCCTCCCGTGGAGAGGGCTGTTTGTTTCATAAAACTCCTGCAGTCCTGAAGTTAAAATTATAATGCTAATTGCCTGAGCTCTTCTGTCAATACTAATGCCATCTGGAGAGGGCTGAAGGACGGCAGTAAAGTTGGGACAACATAAATTACAACTTGTTGCCAGAGGCAGAAAAAGTGGATCAAAAAATGGATCCAAATGAGCTCAGAAAACAATGTTCCTGTGTGATCAAACTAACAATGCTGAGGCAACTTGTTACTGATGTCTGAAAAGTTTTCAGCTTTAGGAACCTGACTACACAACAGTTTTTAACTGTGTGTATTATATAGAGGGGGGCCCTTCATATGACTTGTCCTTATCATTTAAAAAAAGATTACTTCTGGTCTTGACTTTACACTGTCACTTCCACGTTATTATCTACTTTTGTCCAGGGATGTGCAAGGTTATAGTGCTTATTCAGTCAAGGCACTGGTGTCACATACTTGATGGCATTCACTAAATAAATAACATTACAATAAAACAAAACAAGTTTTATGTATACAAGCTTATAGTTTACAGACTCATACATCTATGTCACGTTTCTAAATTCCATTTAAATAAAGATTAGTGGGGGATGTTAAAAAAAATTTGGAATTCTGGGTGACTGCAGTTATGGACATGTGTAATCCTACAATAAACAGAAAAGTTTGAAATGTCAAGACAACAAATAAGTGAGAAACAAGCAATACACAAACCCAAGAGTAAGTTTGAGAAGCCAGAATTGAAAGAAGAAGCAGAGAAAGAAAAAACTGCTTCCAAAAATTCTTTCAGGAGGTTTCAGAGAGATGAACAAACACAAGTTGTTCCCAGTGGAACTTATTTTATTTGACAAAAAATCCACTTACACACTTGTGCTTTTATTATTTGCTAATGTCTATATGTAGACATGAATAATGTCAATGTGAAGGTGCACTGTCACCTCTTATAACCTGCTGTATTTTCATCTGTGTTAAAGCGTGTCGTCACTCGTTAGTTTTCATCTGTGTGCAGGTGCGCCCAGGGGTGGAAGTAATTAATTACAAATACTCAAGTTACTGTAATTAAGTAGTTTTTTGGGGTACTTGTACTTTTATGAGTAGATTTTCAGGTCTGTACTTTTACTTGTACTTAAGTAATTATTTTACCATGTAATCTGCTTAGTTACTTTTAAAATCATAGCTGAGTACTGAGTACAATTTTAATTAATAACCAGACCTTTTATCTGCATTTTTGTAGCCAGTAAGGTGATTTGATAGCAAAC
>JAJHUR010126169.1:1715-12713 GCA_027495735.1 Lutjanus campechanus | reverse complement strand
ACCCCCATTTTGAATGTCATAGTGGTCCTTGGTGAGTCCACCAAAGCAATGCTGCTATAAGCTATAAGCATCAACACTGTACTGCACTTTTCACTCACCTATTTTAAGCATTTGATTTTGTCGGTTGTGGCGTTTTATTGGACAAAACCTATGCTTGATTGGAGTAGATGAATAGACCTTTAAATGGTCAAGAAGAATTCAAGCAATTGTCTCCAGTGCTTCAAAGTCAAGTCTCATTAACATTAACATAAGTGCACCCCAAGACTTCATTCTTGGTCCTCTTTTATTCACCATTCATATTAACAATATCATCTCTGCCAGCCCAAATTGTTATGTACATTTTTATACAGATGACCCTATGTTATACGCCACTGGCTTCACTTAATTTGGCCATTGCAAAAACTGCTTTTGATACATTTTATTGAAGGATTAAATAAAAATTAATACATATGAGGGAGGGGTGGTCTCAGCAAGAAAGCAGCTTAATATAGTAGCAAGAAGTAGAGCTAGCTGATCTTTCAACTTGTTGGCTAAATAGCTTTCTTCAGAATGTGGCCAGCCTGCACAGATGTACATGACTGATAGTTTGTTCTTTATATAAACATCATGAAAATCAAGACCTTTAATCAGCCCTCACAACTGATGACTAATTAACAAAAAGGGAGCCACCCTACTCTTTATTCATTGCTTCTGGTGGGGATGTAATCACCTCCATGAATGCGTGGGTGCGTGATCAGCAGACCTACAACATGTCCAGAGCCAATTTCAAATACTATGGGGTGGATTTCCTACTTTTTTGTAAGTGCACATTCATGACTGTATGCTGAAGGACCCCTGTGATTCAGAGTGTTTGTGTTGTGTTTTTATGGCTACAGGCATTATGTTTTCAGGTTATGCCATTGTTGTGAACGCGATATCTCAAGAACACCTTGATGGAATGTCTTCAAACTTGACACAAATGTTCACTTGGACTCAAAGACGAGCTGATTTGATTTTGGCGGTCAAAGGTCACAGTCACAGGGACCTCACCAAACATTATTTTGACTATAACTCATGATGTCACATGTTAATTATGACAAAATTACACACAAATATCTATAATGATGGTTGTGGTGACAGTTTATATCTAAAAGGTCAAAGGTCAACTTCACTGTGATGTCATAATGTTCAGTCAGTCCTCTGTAAAAATCGTCTCTAAGTGAAGACAGCATGTTTCTTTCTGGAAATTATTCACTGGAATCACACATGTAGAGTGAGAACTTCCATTTTGCTAAAAAAAAATACACTTGATTCTGTTTATTAAATTCCCTCAAAGTTACAGGTCAATATAGTGTCAATTTCCATATTAAAAGTCTTTACTATGTAAATAATATGAGTCTGTGAGGCAGTAATTCTATTTTTTGACTGCTCTGTTTTATCAGACCATTGACAGCCGACTTCTCACTCTTCTTAACCAGCCACTAGGGGCTGCAAGTGATCAACACCTGCCTCAGTTTGAAATTTTTGCAGTTGTGATGGCATTGCCGTAGTTGCGTCACCATCTGTTGTCTGCTGGGGGTCTACGCTCAACTGAGTGAACTCTTCTAGTTTATTGCACTTGTATAAATATCTCACTTTAAATGCATCTTTTATTTATCGCATAATACATTGTTTTGTAAATGAAGTAATTAAAATGAACCCCTGTGGACACTACATATGGTTTTGTTGTGGCACTCTGTAGCTCTCTCTGCGGCTGAACAGACAGTAAATGCACAAAGAGAATTTCAGAAGCAGTTTTATTGTAGCTAAGTGACTTTTTATTTGTTCATCTGTCCATAATATCTGTACACAATTACCTCATCTACAATGATAATTAGAGCGCTGCAGTTTGTTTGTGTGGATAATACTCAGGCTGTTTTAGCAGTCTGCTGTCGTATCACTAACTCTCAGTGTGTGCATTACTGTCTGGGATATTACTGTAGGCCCATTATTATACCAGCAGTAGCTCTCTGTTTATGTTTGTAGATGTTCATAATGTTTATGGCAGTAGCGGTGTCAGATCATATCAGCAGCTCGCAGTGTGTTTGTGTTCCTCTCCATAATATCCAGCCCATTACCAGGCGAGGGTTGCATCAGTCGCTCAAAGTGTTTGTCGGAGCGTGTTTGTTCATCATGTCTCTATAACATCACTATAGGTCCCTTCCATTTGGGGGGGAAGCTCTCAATAGCTGTCGGTGAGCCCGTCGACAGCAGAACAAGCCTCTGATTGGAGCGACACTAATCAGCACTTCACACTTCTCCTCGCTCTCATTACTGCTAATGAGGCCATCCACTGAACCCAGCGAGGGGCCGCCGACTCAGCCAATTAGGGGCCTGTTTGTTCGAATAAACACAGTCATGGCGGGATGACATGGAAGGAGTTGAAGGCAAAGGCTGTGGGCATTATGAAATATGAATGGCCTCAGATATGGGCTCTATAGAAAAAGGAATTAACTGTAATTTGATAATTTGATCGCCTTAATTGCTTCTCTGTTGCACAGATGATTGTTAATATTTAAGACAGATTGGTCACGGCAGCTGAACGTGCATGTGTCAGTGGTGTACAAGTGTGTGTGTGTGTGTGTTGGCAGAGTCTGAAAGGCGCGCATTACCATTCATAATGCAGCCGCGCTGGAAGCCGTTACACTTGGAGCATTTGACTTGCTTTATTGAAAAATGTAATATCAGGTTTGTTTTCTGCGAATGTGCTCATATCTCTGTGTTCCTCTCTGCAGAGGCAGGAGAGCCGGGAGGTGTTGGTGGGAATGTTGTTCCTGGTGTTTCCCTTCATTCCTGCCAGTAACCTTTTCTTCAGGGTGGGATTTGTCGTGGCCGAGAGGGTTCTCTACATGCCAAGGTGAGTCAGTGTCTGCGTGTGTGGGTGGTACATACATGGATGTAACTGCATTTATATTTTTATTGCATGGTTTTCTACTCCTAGTCATCTTTGAAGAGTATGTGGATATAATTTCTTGAAAAAATATGGTTGGTTTTGGTTTGTTAATCAAATTTCCAACCAAACTTTAGGGCCTTTTGCTCTACCAGTTCATTTATCAATGATTCTATTGCCCTGATCAGCAGTCAGCAGTTTTTTACAGTTTTCAGCAGTGATCCTGAATGAAAATCTGTGTTATGTTTTTTTTTTGCTTACAATGTGATAGACAATATTCATTTCAGATACAAAAGTAGCATGATATCAGCCTTAATTGTCAACTTGTTGCACGACATTCCCATCTTCAGTCCAACATTGCCTACTCTAATAGATTTCTCTTGGGGAGGTGGGATTTGATTTTCCCTAACCAGTCACAAGAGACCAACATCATTTTACAACACTGGTGCGTTGCCATGACAGCACACTTTGTTTTTGCACCCACGGTCTTTGGTTTTATTGAATGAGAGTGAGCGTGAGGGGTGGTTATGTTACTTTAGTGTGTAGACCAGCTGCGTGTTGTGTTTGCAGTCCCTGTAATGTTACTGCAGCATCTTCATGTGCTTCTCACAGCAGAGTTTGCTCAGCTACAAGTCAGGCTAAAGACAATTAAACCAGTCTAAAACCAGATGTCTCCTAAATTTGTTTTGGAGCTGCAAAGCTAGAAGCTACAGGTAGAGAAACAAACGTCATCAGTTGATTGATTGTGTTTTTTGATCTTTAACTATTAGCATTAGGTAGTTCTGTTGCTGCTGCTTTCCTGTGGTAGCAAACACAACACACAGCCTTTCAGTAACTATTATATTGCAACCTGAACTGATCTGATCTACACTTAAGTCAACTTCAAGCAGCCTCGATAGCAGCGTCTATAGCAGTCACCATCGCTGTTATTGCTCCTGTGTAACTACACCGCACAGCTTGACAACCCTTGACAACAGCCTTAATCCTGCCCCGGGTCGTCTGTTTTTTGTTTCGAGAAACTGCTGTTACATTTCAGAATGCCAGAGCAAAGAATGAGTCACTGGGCTGAGTTGAAGGTCTGGGCCCAGTTTAATAACAAGTAACAACAGGTGGAGGATATGTTGACCACAGGAGAAGGAGGAGAGGGAGAGTGCTGGTGGAGGACAGGTGGAAACATTTCAGAACTTCCCTTCCCAACTTTTTAAAAACCTTCCAAAGTGTTTCAAAATATTTCCCCAAAAAAACTTTTTACAAAACCTTCTAAAACTTTTCTAAAACCTTACCAGATGTTTCAAAACTTTTCCAGAACTTTTCTAAACCTTCCAAAACATGTCTAATACCTTCTAGTACATTTCAAAACTTTTCCAAAATATTCCAAAACTTTATAAAACTTTGACAAAACCTTGCAAAACTTTTACAAAACCTTCCAAAGCTCTCTAAAACCTTTCTAAAATCTTCTAAACCCTTCCAAAACATTCCCCAAACCTTCTAAAACTCAACAAACTTTTCAAAAACTTTCCAGAATGTCCTTACTTACCAAGGTGGAGAGCAAGTGGAGGATATGTTGAAAGTTTCCCCAAACTTTCCAAAACTGTCTCAGCGATGGACCTAGATGAACCTCAGTGATACAGCTACTGCTATTAATACTTGCTTAGCACTGATTATATTAGTAATGGGGACATAAACCATAAGGCACGCTCAGAATCTTTTGAGACATTTTCTAGTGTTACTTGTTACTTTTTGCAGTTTTGACATTGCACATTCTGACCCTGACAGGATTTAGTGGACCCAGTAAAAGAGGGAATAAAAACACAGCTCATGGGGTATCAGACGTAGCTGAGGTGCTGGAGCTATAAACTATCAAACATCTGCACACTCAGATCTGTGCAAAAATCTTTTTAATCAGCAAGCTTTCACTGTTCATGCCTTGAAGGTCTCTGTCCAAAAGCTCGCTAATTAAAAAGATTTTTGCACAGATTTGAAGGTGCGAATGCTTTTTTCATTCATTGGACCCATTGTGGAGCCATTTAGTAGAGTTGGATGTGAGGACTGAGTCTGTTCCAGTCTGGGTCAGTTGGTGTTGGCAGCTGAGAGACAAAATCAAAAGTATTCTAATTGTTACTGAGTCACCGCCAGTCATTGTCATCAAGACTATTTTGAACATGTTTGATTTTTGCAACTGGAATCCCTAAAACCATTATAAAATAGCTATGAAAAAGAGCTTTATTGCACAAATAGAACAATAGATTACTCTTACAGTTTAATTTTAGAGATCTGGGAATGTGGCAACATCACAAAAAAGAAGTAAAGCAGTCTGATCATCAGACAGCTTCTAAATAACCCTCCACAAATGTCAGACATTTTTTGGACAGAAAACAAAGGCAAATGGTAAAAATTATTATCTGTACTGGCTGTTGTAAACAACACTTCCTCATATCTAAATGTGCAGATGGACTGCACATTTTACACGACACGTCAGCATTCACCCATTAACACACTAACAGCATGGTGCCAGCCTGGTCCTCAGGAGCTCACTTGTGCAAACTAATTACACACTGAACAGATCAGGGTTCAGTATCTTGCCCATGGACACTTTGATACATAGACTTAGGGAGCCAAAGATCAACCACCAACCTTCCAACTGATGGACGACGATCTAACTCCTGAGCCACGGACTACCCAGTACCACCAACAAGTGTACTGGAAGCAACTCAAGTGATGTGGCAGAAGCACGTGGTTAACGTTGTGAAACAGCAACAGTTTGATTAGGTTTAAGCAGCAAAACTACTTGGTTAGGTTTACTACTTGGTTTTGGTTCAAATACGTATGTTCCATATATGGTTGACTTAACAGTCAGTCAGTGACAAGAGTCTTAGTCAACCACCTTTGTAATTAATTCATTCTTCTCAGAAAAAAGGCTCCACCTCAGATTCCTTTCAGGACATGCACCTTATCATTAGGCCCAAAGGGACTGTTGCAACACGGACTTTTTTTTGCCAGTGTGCTGCTGCTAGCTGTGCTACAGCTGCCATTAGCAATTTAGCTTAGTTAGCGATTCTGTGGGATACAGCCTCTGAGATCAATGGAGGTCGGTTGACAGAGAATACAACACATTTGGTTATTTTACATTATGAAGACATGGTGGGTTCAGGTGGGGACAGGGGGCGTGAAGCTGTTGAAGAGTGAGTTTGTCACTTCACAACTTGATTTGTAAATATACATCATCCATTGTGTTGGTAAGTGTTTTTGTGAAGTTGGAAGTTACTCATTCCAGTGTTTCATAAATGTCCAAAGACTAGTTGACTAGGAAAATCTTTATTTGTGGGCAACCCCAGTTACACATGTCACGTGACAGAAGATCTTATATGAAACAGAACTGCGTTAAAACTTTGAGTCAACGTTAACTTTTGGTTTCATACCTGACGTGAATCTCAGTCTCCTGGGTGTAAGTCCTGGGTTTGACATCCATCCACCCCAACCTCGTCCCTGCGCTGGCTTTCTCGTTCTTGCTTACTTCAGCCACTAGATGTCGCTGTCTAAAAATATTCGTGAATATGTGTTGTAGCTGTTAGTGCAGACGACCTACATGCCCATTTTTCTGGTGAGGACGGGCTGGTTGTAAACATAGATCACAGTGTACAGACTCACTTTCTGCTTTAACTTTGACCCACTGTGCTTACTGTAGTTGTGTTCACCCAGTTTTCCTGTTCCACATTTAGGGCACTCTGACATTCAGTCTGACCTCCAAGTGAAGTGGTTTGGATCATTTGGATGAACTTGTTTACAGCCTTTCTGAGGGTCTGACTGCTTGTGCTTCTTATAATAACTGACATTGCTGTAGTGATACGTCCATGTTCCCCGCTGTCATCGATTACTTTTCAAAGTACAGTGTTACTGCTGACATATAATGAATGACTGTGTCAACTGGTGACTCAATAACCACAATCTAAAAATAGTTCAGTACAAACAAAAATCCTGCAAAATCCTACTACCTTACTTAGTACTTTTTACTTAACATTTACTGTAGTACCTTACCTAGTACTTTTTGCTTTACTTTTACTTTAGTACCTTACTTTTCAACTTTACTTTTACTTTGCTTCCTTACTCAGTACCTTTCACTTTACTTTTACCTTAGTACCTTACTTAGTGTTTTTTACTTTACCTTTACTGTAGTATCTTACATACTACTTTTTAAACCTTACTTTTACTTTAGTACCTTACTTACTACTTTTTTTTACTTAAGTACTAAGGTAAAAGTAGTAATGTCAGCAGAAAACATACAGAAGACAGAAGATGCACCAGAATTCTTTGTTTTCATGTTAAAGCCACAAAATGTTTCTTCTGGGGACGATGCCCCCAGCCCCCCCACAGGGGACAGATTTACCAGCATGCCACCTTCCAGTTTGCAGTTCTGAGTAATAAAACTGAATTTAAGTAAAATAAACATAGTATAATAAATGAAAAGTGATGCAGAGCTCGTCTGTATGATCCCAGCGTGTCACTGACTCAGCTGCACAAGACGTCTCATCACTAATGATATTAACATTTTTACTAATTTGCCATATTAATCATTTGAAAGATGTAATGAGGTGAGAAACATTCACCTCGTCTCGGCTCCGCAGAGCGCTGTGGCTGCTCTCTGGTGTGTGTGTGTGTGTGTGTGTGTGTGTGTGTGTGCGTGCGTGCGTGCATGCGTGCGTGTGTGTGTTCTTACACACTCCAACACAGCAGTATCACTCTCAAGTCAAGAGTCTCTCCACTCTCATTGGAGAGTCTCCACTTACTTTGTTTTTCTGCTCTCAATCGCTCTCTGTCCCCCATTCCTCTGTCACTTAATCTGTCCATCATTCCCTCTGTCCTCGACTCCCGCTGTCACTCTCTCCCCATCCCTCCCTCATTAACTCAAACTCTCCATCCATTGCTTTCAGACTTGTTTTCCTCCCATCTCCCCAGCTCTGTTCTTCCCCTCCTTTATCTCCCTCACTGTGTCTGTTTCTTTCCGTCTCCATCTCCCTTCAAATCTTCCACTCCAGACTAAATTGCCCCCTCTCAGGGCTCTGTTGTTTTTTCTCGTTTTTTTTTTTTCTTCTCTCTCTCTCAGCTTCCATAGGCGCTTTAAGCCTTTGGGTTTCGTGATGCGTGAAGTGTGTAAATGTTCCCCATGAATCATGGGATCCTCGGGGGCCGGGGGTGACCTTGATTAGGCTTAGAGGGCCCACAGGGTCCACACACACACACATTCACACAGTGAATCCTGCCTCCCAGCAGGGGGTTTTTGCTGGCAGCAGATACCTTCAGGGGGCAGAGCTCAGAGAAATCCCCTGACTTGATCTCACTGTGCGCTCACTTAACCTGCTGCATGGCTAATTGCAGTGTGACTGTCAGCACACGCTGCTGCTACATCTTAAAGCTCCACTTCAGCCAGTGTTAACTGATGGTTTTAAGTGAATGGTTTCTGTCAAACAGAGAATGGAGGTGTGGTTAATAGTTGGACGTAATCCCTAACCATGGCAACAAGGGTCTCAGTACTTAAAACCTTCAAGGCGTCGATTGAAATAGCCCAGTACCAGGTAGTATCAAAACTTCTCCAGACAAATGATACCTGCATTCAGTCCTTTTTGTACCCACATTGAGAAGAAAAGTACTATTTGTTGTATGGTTTTACTTGCAGCCAATCACTGCAAGTGTTCAATCTAAAGTGACATGCTGATTTAATGTGCAATTATTTCTAAGTCAAATCCACACCTGAAACCATTACTATAAGTCCTGTGACCCAACACACACCTGTGATTAAACACACATACACAGTCACTCACTTGTGTTCTCAGTTGGTGAAGTGTCTGTGCTCCTGCAGCTGTCGATGTGTTTCTGTAGTGACAACAAGCCTCGCTTATGGCTAACAAAAGATAATACTTTTTAAAACTTTTTATAAGTAGCAAAGCTACTGACAGCTGTATTCTCACTGTCTCTGACTACACCAAAATCCTCCCAAACATCCAACCCGGTCATCGATGATGTATTTTGTATCTTCCACGTAGCATCTTAGCCAGTAACTAGTATAAATTGTTGCCAGATTGAGTAGTAATGTCCCACTGTCTGGCAGGATGTGGGGTCAAAGGTTGTGTTATAGGCTTTCACAGTAAAACCCTACTGGCTGATCAAAGTCCTCCATGGGTCCAGTTTTTGCAAACCCGCCCCTGCCTGTCCCCTCGAGATCCAGAACCAATCCACTGCCCGCAATTATCTCCAATTATCTCCAAATCTGTAGCCGCCCGGAACCGTGAATATAACCCCCACGACCCAACCCGCACCTGTGATTAAACACACATACAGTCACTCACTTTCCACTCACTTGTGTTCTCAATCGGTGAGGTGCCCATGCTCCTGCAGCTGTTGTTGTTTCCAGAGTGACAACAAGCCTAGCTTGCGGCTGTTAAATCTAATACTTTTAAAAACTTTTTACAAGTAGCAAAGCCACTGACAACATTATTCTCACAGTCTTAACAGTCTTAACGCCAGAATCCTCCCAAACAGCCAACTCAGCCTTCAACGATGTATTATCCACAATTTGGCAACCTCCACTGGCTATTTTTGCCTTTAATAAAATTACTGGTTGAAATTGGTTGGTTCAAGTCTTAGAAAGCCTAACCCTAACAAGAAGAACAGGAATAGAATTTTTTAGGTGGACCTGAGACATGACTCGGTGACGTGCCCCCAGCACTGTATGAGCCCCACAAACTGACCCATGAACGACTCCGCCTCCCCAACATTCAGGTACAAACGTACCTTCAGTGACTCTCTCAGTCCAAATCAGCCCAGCAGTTCACTTCAGCTCACTTCAGTTCCCACAACCCGACACAGAAGAAAAAAAAAACATCCTGTCACCGTCCTCTGACTCTGGTGGCTCAAACATGTCTGGACATGTCCAATAAATCTCCTAGATGGAGTGTCCATGTTTCAGGTGGTTTTCAGGTCATAGTGGTGTTTGACTCTGAGACAGTGGGGCATACACACCCAGTGTTTCAGAGCAGAGAAAACTGCTCATTTTTTCATGATTTTGAGACCTAATTTTATATACTTGGTGACATTTTTTAATTATTCAAATTTGGCTGGGTGGTTACTAACATGTGTTATGCCCAGCTCGTTGGAGAGCATAACAAAGGAAAGGAGGTCCACACAATAGCAGCGTTTAAACAAAGAATAAGTTTATTTAAGGTAAAGCAACATAAAGAACCCAAACAATAAGTAAGGCAATCAGTGGTGTAGTGAAGGTGTTGGGTGCTGTGGATATGTGTGCTAACATAAGTTATGTGTAGAAGGGAACCAAGGCTAAACTAAACAAAGTCAGAACCAAACAAACGGTGGGTGCCTGAAAGGCACCAGCCTTCCAGGAGGGAGAGAGCCATCTTTGATTCTCCCAAGCTTTTAAAGGCTTTGCCCAGGTGCAAGCAATCCCCAACGAGGAGGGAGGAGCAATCAGGGAGGGAACCTGCAAGAGGAGAGCAGAGGCAGGAGCAGGAACTGATCTGAGGCCTATGGCCGTCACACCCCCCCCCCATAAAAACGAAGACCCCCACTAACAGGGTCTTCGTGGTGCTAACATGGCGCTCTAGAAAGTGCATCAGCCATTATATTATCTCGACCCTTGATGTGACGTATGTCCAAAACATAAGGCTGAAGAAACAATGCCCAACGCATAAGCCTATTATTAGCATTTTGCATACTGGCAAGGAAAGTGAGTGGATTATGATCCGTGTAGATTGTCACTGGTGATGACTGTCCCACATAGACTTCAAAAAATTTCAGCGCCCAAATCAAAGCCAGTGTCTCCTTCTCAACGACAGAATAATTTAACTGGTGACTGTTAAACTTACGTGAGAAATAACAGACTGGGTGATCCACTCCCCCTTCCCCTTCCTGCAGCAGGACAGCTCCAGCTCCGATGCCACTTGCATCCACCTGTATTTGAAAAGGTCTGTGAAATACAGGAGCTGCAAGAACGGGAGCAGAACAGATCAGTTTTCTTACTGTGGTGAAAGCAGCATGGCACTCTGGAGACCAGACAAAAGGAGCATTTTTACGCAACAGGT
>JAJHUR010126164.1:1007-50270 GCA_027495735.1 Lutjanus campechanus | reverse complement strand
GACTCGATTTGACAAAATCAACAAACACAAATCTTCAACACCAATGAGCTTTGATTTCACTTGGACTTGAGTCTTTTGACTTGAAAATACTTGATACCTTACTCCCCAAATTTAAAGAGTGTCCCATGAATCACTTAATTTTCTGAATCAGCTAAATACCACAAGACAGGACACAAACCTACAAAGTTCATTCTGCCGTGGTACTGCTAATGGTGTTACACGCTAGGGAGCACGTTGGTAGCAGCAATGGTAACAGTGCATGCAACTTGGCTGTACGGTTGCAACCATTTCCGGTTCAGTTCCAGACAGTGACCTTTGTTGCATATCATGCTCCTCTTTCTATCTTAATAGTGATGCTAAGAAAGTGCAAAGTCAGCACTACTTTTTAACGATTAAAGCTATAATATGTAACATCCCTGCATTAAAATATAAAAAAAATAGTAAAGTTAAATACAGTATTTTGTTGAGTTGTGTACTTACATGGTCCCAAATGTTTCCAACCGTGCTCAAATGAAGAGAAATCCATAATCCATAAAGCCAGTGCTGGAACTAGATGGCACTCAACTAGTAGTGCTCAAAAAAATGCTTTGAAAAAATCAACAGCAATGCCTTTTTCTAGAAATCATGACCTGTTGGTCAAGATAATCCACAAACCTTGTTGTGAGCAGTTTCATGTAGGAACTATTTTCTTTCTGTGGTAGAATACAGGAACTACTTTCTTTCAATTAGAAAGAAATTAAGCTCACAACAAGGTCTGTGGATTAACTTGAGCAAGCGGGAAATAATATATTGGAAAAAAAGACAGGCATCTCCATGGTCGATATCTTCAGAACTCTGCAACTCAATCAAAACTATCTCGATGATAAGAGTAAAAATGTGCATTTTTGATTTTGGGGTGAACTGTCCCTTTAAAAGTGAAGACAACAACTCCCATGCCATACCAGGCAACTTCACAATTTCATTCAACTGCGTCTTTTGTTGAGAGAGTCCCCTAGTGGCAGAATTTACATATTGCATGTTTAAGTTCAGTTGCGCTTCTTTTAGCAAACATGTCAATAAATACAGATTTTTAGAAAACATTCATGATTTATGTACATTTGATATATTATTATTCTGCTGTTAAAATGGCATTATATTTGGTGAAGAGTGCATTGTGACTTGTTAATGACTCTTTTACGAAACGGGACTTATCAGTCTTGACTTGGGGCTTGACTTGGGACATGCCTGTCTCAACTTGAGACTTGAGTGCAAAGACTTGAGACCTACTTGTGGCTTGGAAAAACAATGGTCCTCATACAAGAAACATTTTCGTATTCTTATCTTAAATTTCTCTTACTTTTGTTCGTACATTGGTCTCATACGAACATGTCACATCAAATTCAGCAAAGGCTCTTAACTTAAGATACCTGCATAAATGAGCTGCCTGTGTGTATCTGAGTGCACGTACATGAGATTTGTAAATGAGCATAATTAACGCCCCAATAATACCATATAAGGCTATGCTTCCTGCTCCATATGTCAGGAAGTGTTCGAAGAGTAAAAAGAACATCATGAGTTTGGAGACTGACATTCTCCTTTCAGAGATACATAAAGGAAAATCATTTTAGTGTGATTAATTCCGTGTTACCAGAGGGCTGAACTGTCACTAAAATAAAGAAGAAACGTCTTGATGATAATGAAAACAACTGCAAAGAAGAAAAATGACTTGCCACATCAAGGCAATTGATGACTGCAGTGGGAGGTGAGGGTCAACGGGAAGTTTTTGTCATGGGGACAGAGGACAGAGTGAGGATGTTGCATGAGGACTAACAGGAACTTCATAAACCTGCAGGTGCCGATAGACACACCTGAAAGCAGGTAATAATAAACCACTGAATGAAGGATGACAGGCTTTATAAATAAGAAATTTACATATAATTTGAAATCAGTGGTGGAAAGAGTACTGAAAATCTGTACTCAAGTATAAGTACTGTTACCTTGCTAAAAATAATACTCAATTACAAGTAAAAATACTAGTGTTAGAAAAATACTAAAGTAAAAGTATTTATTGAAAAAACTGCTCAGAGAATTAGTTACTTTTAACTGTTGATGTCACAGTCACCTCTCCGAACTAGGGTTGCAAATTTTGTGCATATTCCTGATCCAAAACGCTAACAATTGCTTAATCATTAATAATTTATATGATACAAAACACATTTTTCCCCCTCATTTTCAACAAATGGTTCAGTCAGACAAAACAATGTCAAATGAGGTGCAAATTACCTCCATGTCTACTAATTAAATATCCATGACTACATTTTTAATTGGTTAAATTCTTAACGGGAATTAAATGATTGATGATTAACATCCTTACTCCAGATGTGTGCTGCCACAGCGTTTTGTTTTGTTTTTCATCCACGTTGGCTCGTTTGTGATCAGATCACCTGATTGGCTACTAAAATTCAGATCCAAGGTATTGATATTAATTTAAAGTGCACTCAGTCCTCAATTATGATTTTAAAAGTAACTAAGTAGATTACATCTTGTGATGCATACTTGAGTACGAGAAAAAGTACAAGTACACCCAAAAAACTACTTTATTACAGTAATTTGAGTATTTGTAATTAGTTACTTCCACCCCTGTTTGAAATGTAGTCAAACAGGATAATATCAATATATTAATGAAGTGTAATTTATTTTTCAAACTCAAAATGTCTTCAGGCTAATGAAATATACAGTAATAAGTCATTTGGATAACAGTAGACTGACTGCACATGACTCCTGCAACAGGTCTGAACCACTCGAGAAAATTGGTGAATGCAACAAGTTCTCCTAAATCACTTGTACACACCACTTAAGAGGACCACCAACACTTAAGAGCAAATCTGTTTGTACGACTGGTTCTTGCATGAGGACCATTGACTTTGTCCCACCAGTGGTAATTGCTGACATGTGAGACCATGGCGACATGGCTACACTGAAATGTGATCTGGCAAAAACACGAGTGGTCAATTACACAGATTGTAAACAAGTTTATCCAGATCATCTAAAAACTTTATTTGGAAGTAAAACTGCAAAAGAATGCTCCTAAAATGTTAGTAATAATCCCTTGTTGTTAGGGTCGAAGGTTTATTTTATTGTACTTTAATTTCATTTCACTTTATTTTCATTTGTAAAGTATTTATGTATTTTGAATTATGCTGTTTGTTGATGCTGTGTCCGTCATCTTTGTCCTGTATTGTTTTCAATGCTTTGTGCTGGATTCCACAATTAAGTAACCAAATAACAAACATTTACTGCTTGCCTGTCTTTTGTTTTTGTTTTGTCAGACTGGCTAACAAGTGGGGTTGTTCAAAACCTGTATGGTTGCGTAACTCCTTGTGTTTCTTGCACCATCAGACTGGAGTTTCCAAATCTCAGCCATTATGTTAGCAAGTGCAATGTTATGAAAACCAAAAACCAGAAATAATGGCCAAAATATGAAGGAAAAAAAAGCTTAAAAACACAACATATTAAAGACAAAATGAGTGAAATCAAACAAACTAAAAGCAAAATCAGTGTATGACTGAAGTTTCATCAGCTTCATCTGAACTTTATTTAGGCTTTCACAGAATAAGCTATACATGATGATACTAATACTTCTTTTGTTGGATGATAAACACAGTTTGACATATTCAGCGTCACAATCCATAGTATGAATGAATAATGTAGCGTGTAACTTCTCCTCCTGAAACTAATATCTTGTGTAAAGCAAAGAGACCCATGGAAGGAAAACATTCTTCAACAACAAAACAACATTTCTCTGTATCTGCGATGTCATGAAGCCAGCTTTTGGAGTATAAATGTGTAAAATGCTATGATTGTTCTGAAACTTGAGCAGTAGGAAACATTATAGTTGTGCAAAATCGTCAAACCCTGTTGCAAACAGACATGATTACTGAGCAGCTGATGATTTGATGGCTTATATAATAATCAGTGGCTTGTAGTTACTGCATATTTGATATATCACTGTGCATTAACATTTCCTTCCTCTTGTTTTCCAGACCCTTTTCCTTCAATCTATGAGAACCAATATTCACACACATGTGCAAACGTAAACACACATGTACAAACATCTAACAAGTTGATTCCGTGCAGAAATGCATACAAAGTACACAAACACCCAGACTTTTAGGTAGAGACGAACACACGCACGCACACACACGCACATTTGCACACACATGCAACCTTGTACACATGCAAATACTTGTGTTTTTATTCCTTGTTTTCTGTGCAGAGTTATTTTCTGATACAAACACCAACATTTAACTCGAAACAAACAACTAAGCTATCAAATGGCGAAAGTTTGTGTAAAGACATCAGAGGACGTGAGCTGAGCTCCCAGTAATCCTCCTCTGCCTCTTCTTCTTTTTCTTCTCTTAGGCTCGTTTTGTAATAGATTCCATCCTCAAAATAACATATAGAAGACCTTCTGTCCTCAACAACCACAAATGATTTCCAGTGCCTTTCTTTTTTGTTTCATCTCACAAAAGGACATAAAGGTACAAAGACTTAATACTATTCATTGTCTTTACATCACGTACAGCGGCGGTTTGAGAAAATCCATGTGCCACCTCTCGCAAACATGAAAACAAATGAAGAACAGATTGTGATTTAAAATCGGACTGGAAGAAAATACATCATAGACCAGAGGACTGAAGAGACCCTTCATTCTTTATCAGACTTCCAGCTTGAATGCTGCATGTGAAACACAGGAATCTGTTCTCAGTTCGACACACGTCGGTTCATGGCAGGAACCACAATCTTTCTCACAGTCCAACAGTGATCCCTCACAGTGGAATGAAAATCAACAAGTCTTTCTGAGTATCACTAAGACACCAGTATCTTCCAGATATGTTCGCTCAGAGAAGCCTTTTGTGTTGCAGCAATCCTCCAGTTCTCTTGGCATCTTCTACAATGCATAGCAGCATTAATCCATTCCTCCTTCATCACTTTGATCTTTGTCTGGTGATGCTGGGTGAGGCGTTCGTCTCTGATTTTCTCTCAGCCCCATCCAGCAGGTTGATGAAGTTTAGGAGACAGAGCTGGTTGTGATGCTGGGGACAGTGGTGGTCCTGCTCTGGCCTTTTCGCCTCTTCCCCCCTCCTCCTCCTCCCCCTCCCCCTCCTCCTCCCCCACCTCCACCTCCACCACCTCCTCCTCCTCCACCTCCTCCTCCTCCTCCTCCTCCTCCTCTACTGCCATCTTGGCGGTCTCGTCCTCGCCCGCGAGCGTTATCCCTCCTGTTTGTATCATCTTGGCGGTCTCCCTTAGTCTTCCTCTCTGAAATGAGAATGCACAGAAAATATTATTAACAGTTTATATATTTCTCAAATAAACTCTTGTAAGATATCTGTCATCGCCGGATGTTGTATGGAGAAGTGCCTGACTACCCAAAATTAAAAACATGGATTTCTGTGGGATGACAGTGGATGATAAGGGATGTGTGTTGGATCGGGACTTGTGGTTGTGGTTGTGTGGTTTTTAATACAGGCAAAACAAGGGTGAACCATCCAAATCCAGTCCAGAATTATAACTCTGTGCTGGTAGGATGTGCACAGCTGCAACCAGCATGAGACAGGCAACCAACAAATAATAATTAAAGCCAACAGGACAAAATAACGCATTTAATTTGGCAGGCGATTACCACGTTTGTTGGCTAGTCCGGTGGTTTGTGTTGTAGGGGGTCCCCAGCTAAAGGAAGAAAAGAATATTTTGACTTTTTACACATTTCTTGCAAGTTGGAACAACAAGGGACGAAAAAGGTTGGCTGATTTTATTGATTGTAATTGATAGTGATCCTACTTTCATCATTCATTGACTATTAAGGCTTAATAATTGTCAAACCTAAAAAAACAAAACAAACAAACAAAAAAACAACTAAAACTAAAAACTACCTTAAGTCCTCTCAAACTGTCTGTCGGTCTGAGGTCTAATGTGCATCTATTGTGAGAGTCCTTGAAGTTAAAAAGTTGGGTCAGTCAGTCGGTTGGTCTGTCGCTTTGGTCTGAACTGAGATATCTCAACAACAATTTTGCTCAGACATTCATGGGGGGCTGAATTCTACTCATTCTGGTGCTCCTCTGATTTTCCTGTAGCAACCTCATGAGGCTCACATTTGGAGTTTGAGTAAAATATCTTAGGAACTTTTAGGTGAAGTTGGAAGTTGGTCCAGACATTTGTGTTCCCCTCAGGATGAATTATAATACACAGTGATTCATAAATCTTTCCGTTAGTGCCACCATCAACTTTACTTTGTCAGATACTTTGGTTTATAACCAAATACCTGCAAAATCAGTCTCATATGTATTTTGTGTTAATTGTAAAAGGTTGCCATACTGACATGCCAAATTAATATGGTGAAGATATTTAATGTTACATGATTTATCATTTTGTCTTATTGCACCATCTTGAACCCCGGGTTGGTCTAAAGGGATCGGCCCTACAATTCCTTCGTGTCTACCTCACAAGTAAACTTTTTCTGTTGTACTTGTTCTTCAGATGCTCATTTTAATTGTGGTGTTCCTCAAGGGTCTGGTCCTATGCTTCTGCCATTTTCAATTAACTTGCTTCCTCTCAGACAGATCATTCAAAACCATGGTTTATTCCACCATTGTTATGCAAAAGACACTCAGTTATATGTCCTTCTTCAGTCCAGTAACCTGTGAAGTCTAGTCAGTCTCCTGGCCTCCCTCAAGGATGTCAAATGCTCGATGCTCGAAAAAAATCAGGGATCTTAGTTATTCAACAAATTCTACCAGCCTGATTCACAGCACGTTCAGCTCCTTTACCCTAATTATGAAACAAGCTGCTTCAAATCTTGATATAATCGTTGATGCAGATCTCTGTTTTGATGCTCAACCAAAGGATGTTGTGTAATCATGCTTCTTTCACCTAAATATATCTCTACAATCAGATCTTTTCTGTCTCTGTCCAATGTACACATTCATACGTGCTTTAATTTTGTCTCGCCTGGACTACTGTCATGCACTTCATGCTGGTATCAGTCAGAGTTTCCTCCACCAACTCCAATTAGTACATAATGCTGCTCCCCAAAGTTTAATTGGTACAAAGAAATATGAACACATAACTCCTGTCATAGCCAACTTCCACTGGCCTCCATTTAGTTTCATATTTCTCTCTCTCTTTTTTTTCTACTTTTGTGTGGTTGACCACTACGTGGCTCAGGTCAGAGAGCAGAGTCATAAGTTGGATTTCAGCTCTTTACTGCATAAAGCAATACTTAAAAGCATTTAAGCACCGTCAAATGAGATCGACATACTCTGTGCGAATGTGTGAATGCTAAATAACTGTTGGGCTAAACAGTTAGCTTATCATTTGGAGAGGCAAATTTCCACAGAGTAATTACTGAAATGAGCCTTTACAGATGTTACAGCAGTCCAATAAATACACTTAACATCAAAAAGACACTGCAATATCTTGAATACAGAGAGAGAATTCAGTTATCGTGTAATATGAACCTGACAGCACATTGTCTGCAACTTCTAGGCCACCACGAAGGCAGAAACAAAATAGACAGCAGACTGACAGGTAGGAAGAAAGGAAACAAGTGTATACTTTCAAAATAAAATTTCAAAATAAATAAAAATAAATATTTGGTTTCTTTCAAGGGGCGAGGGGGGTCCTATAGGGGGGACAAGCCACCATCCCCAAACAATGGTAGGGGAAACACTGCATTGAGCATGTTAGGATGTTTACATTAGCATTTAGCTCAAAGCACCGCTTTGCCTAAATATAGCCTCATAAAGCTGCTAACATGACTGTAGACTCTTAGTCTTGTTAATTTCTTTTCAACAGCTCCCTTCGTTGTCAAGTCAAATTAATTTATATAGCCCAAAATCACAAATCACAGTTTGTCTCAGGAGGCTTTACAATCTGTACAACATATTTTTCCTTGTTTTATTTGAGTAAGGAAAAACTCCCCACTAAACATGCACACATGACTCTCCCTGTCTCCTCTCTTATATTAGGATTCACACCTGCCAGACATTTAAGAGTATAATTGCTCTCTAAATACAAACATCCATCACAGTGTGATTAATGTCCACACATAACAGAGAGCTCAGCTCTGCTGCTGATTTAAAATGCAGCACATGCACAGACTATACGAGCACTCAGGACAGTCAAGTGACACAATTTTCTGTCACATAAATCACTTTAAAATCACTTCTGGCATAATGAGTTAAACATTGTCAAGGGCCCAATAATGGCCCATAAGGACGTGAAGAGCTGTCGCAAAGTGGAAATGGACATTTTGTCTAGTGTCAGATGGCTATTGTTTAAGGCAGCACTCAAAAGTATTGGGTTTTGTATATCTGAGGGAGTGTAGTTACGCTGGAGGATGTTTGTTATGAACTTGTGCGTTGAGAGTCTCCGCACATCCTGGAAACTGAGTGAACACATGCCAAGGGCTGGACAGTGTTCACTGCAAAGTTGACAACAGCAGGGCTTATGGCGCCACCATGTTTGTCTACTGCTGTGTAGTAATAACTGTAGGTCTGTGTTTATTCCCTACCAGCATTTTTAAACTCATCGTACAAACAGTTATGATTCTCTGGTTTAAGTGCAAAGCAAAAAAAACTATAAGCCCAAAGGTTCAATATTTCTCAAATTTCACCAGAAACATGTCTCTGCAACAGCCAGTGAAAATCATTATACGGTGATGAAGTAGATTCGATGCAGTTGAATGTGGACACAAAAACATTTACTCACCGCAGACCCATGCAGAGTCGCAATTGCTTTACTCTCAACTGAAAGCTAAAAGGCTCAGTCCCACACAGTAGTACACAAAAAGAACCAGTCATTTTTTCAAGAGCCATTCGAGCCAAAATCGTGAAAACAACACTGCTTACATCATTTGGCGAGATGGCTCAAATTGTGTAAGACGATTTAATGTCCAGCGTGTCCATCATTTATGTGTTGTCTTGAATCAATAAACATATGTCTGAGCTTTTATAACCACCATTCAGACAAGCACTTAATAATGAGCAGTAATAGTTTCAATTTGTATCAATGAGGTGCAACGAACAAGAGTGAAGCCTGAGTGAAGTAAAGGGTCCTCACGCACACTCTGCAGCAGCATCTGAAATGATGTGCTTACTGTGTAAGGACTTAATTACTCCTCTAACAAATCACTAATGGAGCCAAGAGAGGGGGACTCCATCAGTTTATGACAGCCCTGATTGTAGCTCCTCTCCATCCAAGCTAAACAATTTTGCCTGACAAATGCAATAACACATCCAGAAAATTCTGTTTTCGCGTGAGACCCTTTTGTGGAGCTTCAGCAAAAGGGGGAAAAAATTTGCAGCCAAATCAACACAAAGCGTGAGATCTGCAGACCACTAAATCACTAATGTTATACAAGGTCTGCCCCCTGAGTTTTATATAGACAGTCTGCCAGCCAACTCCCACAGATGAATCGACAGCTGCATTCTCTTTGCACACAGCAAGTTTACCCACATGAACTTGTTCACCAGAGTCATGGTACCTTCACCCAGGAATAACCTCACAGGAAAATTCATGCCCCTGCATTCTGGCAGTAGCACAGAACGTGTCTTATTTTCATGCAAAAGTATTTAGCAGCAGAACAGAGGAAAAAACTGGACTAAAAATCTCCTTAAGATCAACAATTTCACAATCCAAAGAGCTTCTATGACTCATCACTCGTCAGTTGATACCTCACATGTCATCCTTGCTTTTCTGATATGACCTACCTTTGTTCCAAGTTTAGAAATTTGGCAGTCTACATCGCAGTTTTTATAGGGCAGTTTATAATATTTCACTGTTAATTATTCTTCTGAAACCGGAGGCAGAGATTCTTTCCAGGATGCAGGCGTCAGACAGAGTAAATTCGCTTCTCATTTCTCAAATTATGCTGTCACAGCCTGTCCAACGACGAGCCACGCCAGCCTCCTTCCCTCCAGACATGACCACAGATCTATATGGGACAATGTCAGATCATGTTCTGTTTAGGCTTATAGCCCTGGAGGAACGGTCCTAAAGGAGGATAGTGCTTGAATATGCAAGCCTCCTCCCATGTTTACTCGCATATATCCACACATATCATCTGTTACATGTTGCAACATCTGTACAGATGCCAACACTGTGCAAATATTGTTACGCAATGTTGCTGCTGCCCGAAATCCCCTAAGCGTGCCACCGTCCAATAAAGGCTTTAAATACTGTTCGTTTACAATCCTCTAAGTCCTTGTAAATAAGTAGAAGTTTCCAACTTTGGTCAAAATTGGCAGATTACGCAAAACAGTTTAGTATTTGGTGACATTTAGACTCACAGAAATTTGCTAATGACTTGCCATTAGCAATTATTCCTTTGCAGTTCAAGAGAACAAACGCTACAACTTGAATTACCTGTTTATTTCTGTATTTCATAAGGTTAATCATCACGGCCCCACTGCTGGTAAATATTTCTTGTCTTCACGACAAGGATAAAATGTTTAAGAGCAAATAACCAGGATCGTAGGTGTTTATGTTGCACTTTTGATCCAATAAACTCCAGACCAATGGGCGAGATTTGTGGTTTATAAGCCTTAGCTGCAAATGAGGCCAAGAGCGACTAATAAGCTGTTTTGAAAGTTGATAATGGTCATTGACTGGTGAGAATGACTGTTAACCTGCTGGAGAACAAGCTGCTGTGTGGATGATAAGAGCCCAAGCAAACATGTCATGGACGTGTAAACCTCACGCTCCAATGGTCCTCAGAACAAATAGCTCTTTCTAGCTCTGATCCCGGTCCAACTTCGCAGTGCGTAATGCTCGCCCTTCATCTGCTTTGGCTCATAGACGGAGTTTATTGTTTACATGCTGAGAAGTCAGGAGATTCTGTATCCTTCTGTGAGTCCACCCAAACCAAACCCAATCAACACGCTGCGGGTCACAGACACACTGGCGGGAATACAGGCCTGCGGATGTTGAGTAATGGTTCCATCAGTCATCAGATTAACTGGTGGAGGCATTTCATGAGGCACGCGGACTTTACTGCTTGTTCATCTGTAATCTGAGCACTGTCATCTGATTATACCTCTTGTTAAGTATATATTTTTAATCAGAAGTCCCTCAATGTATGTGTTTTCGGTACTTTATGTGTTTACCTCTTGCACAGGGTGTCTTGGTCACGATGCACTTCCGTCTCTCTGTCTGTGGAGTGCAGGTCTGTGAAGGTACAAAGGCCGGGGAGGTGTCTGGGCTGTGGGCCGGCAGAATGGGCACCCGAACCCGAGACTGCGAGCCTTTCTTAAATCCACAAGTTTTGTTCTTCTTCATACAGGAACCCCATTGGCTCCACTCGCCCAGTTCGCACTCTGTAGGACGCTGACCTGTGTAAGAAGAACGTGGCAAAGACTGAAGTAGTGAGCTCCAACATCTCACATTTGTTTCGCAGCCCTCCTGTCTGCTTTTTACAGCTCAGCAGTTTTAGCTCAGAATAATGACTTTTAAGTGATTTCCAAATCTGAAAGCAATTTGATCTTTTTTGTTTTTTGACTCGAGAAGGACAGATGGGGAAGGTTGCTATGAACCTGAAAATGTACCAAAGCATCAGTGTTGTGCAAGTTCACACTTAACAAGAGCTAGTTCAAAGTTCAGTTCCCACAGATTAAAATGAACTAGCTCACTTTCATAGTTCCAATTTTGAAAGTCCACAGTCCAAAAAAATGACCTAGTTCATGTTATTTTTTTCATTTTTTTTTTAAAAATGAGCTGCTCCACGCTATTCTTTTTTAAATAAAACCTCCTCCTACTCATCCATCATCAGCCCCCAATCACTGCTGCTGTCCACTTTGAATTACTGTATACTATAACTATAGAAGCACACCCAGAGATTACTTTTAAATGCATCAATCATTCATACTCACAGATTTTGTGTTCTTAGGTAAGATTTGTTCTTAGGTAAGATCAATATTTAAGAGTGCTCTGCATATAAGCCAATATGCACAAAGGTGCATATAGAAGTGATATTTATTCATTTAATACGAAATGTTTAACAAAAGATGATTAGGTCTGACAAATTCTTCACAACCAGTGTGCCATTTGGGAGCCTCAACTTACTGTAGAGGAGAGATAAAACCATCTAATCCACCTCATCTGCAAGTACTCACTGCTATCGTAGCACCTGCTGCACCCCTGACAAAGAAACCTCTCCAATGATCCTCCAATGTTCTCATCCATATCTGATGAAAAGTTTTTATTTTTATTTTTGCTACCCTTAGGTGGTATTTCCTTTCCTTTTTGTTCCTTTTTTGTTTTTTCTGAGTTTACCATGACCTTTAACAAACCTCAGTGGCTTTTTTTCTTTGTTGTTGCACATTACACTTACCTCTTCAGTTAAATAGATTTAATGGAGTGTTACCATACAATAATTGCAAGATTCCTGGCATGCACATTCAATTTAAGATATACCACGTAGGATTTTCTTATTTTCCTCTTATTACTTTGTGCAACAACAAATATATGAGGAAAAATGAGAAAACATTCATGCATGAGACCTATTGTAAGTACCGCATCTATTTTCACTACTTTTAGCAGTAACTAGACATGTAACTAATTACTTTTTTCAAATTATAATGCAACTACCATTTCTGAAATTTAAATGGGCTTGGATCTTGTAACTGTCTTTTATTCTCCAGAGTTCCCTTCCTCTTTTCCAGGCCACACAACTAAACGCAGTTGGCTGCTCAAACAACGTGATAATTAAGGTTGAGTCAACATGTGGCTCACGGCTAAGAGCTACTTTAGTGAGTGAAAGGCACTTAAATAAGAGTTTCTGGTTCATTAGAGGAGCTTTAAGAGATGCTATGGCTAAAGTTAGAGATTAGTAAACAGTTAAGGTTAAAGGTTAAAGGTCACTCACCGATACACTCCATGGTGTCATTGGCAGTGCGCTGGTCTGGAGGGCAGCTGACATAACATCGCCCACTGTGTGAATACAAGCCCTCCTTACATTTTGTGCAAAAATTGCGATTGAAACACGCTTCACAATTGTCTATTTTACATTCTGAAAGACACAGGGAGACAAAAAGAGAGGATCAAATGAAAGGATCAAACCAGTTGAAGTCACATTGAGTCTGGTGATGATGATGAGAGTTCATTTTATTGATTCCAGAGTTTTGTTTCTGGTGGAAACACAGAAATCTCTACTCTTTTAATGGAATATTCATCACATTTTTTTGGCTGCAAAGAGCTAATGGTTCTCAAGAGAGAGGACAAGAGGAACTTGAATTTTATTTCCTCTGAGAGATTTATTAGTGATTAAACAACATGGGGTCTATTTAGGGGGAGTAGCACTCTTCTCTTAAAAACACATGCACCACAGGCCTTGTTTTTTTGGAAAGCGGGTGTGAATGAGTACAGCCAGGACTGTATCGCTTCAGTGGGTTTCTCAAGAGTGGGTTTCTCCACACCTCAGACTCATTAAAATCTTTAACCCTCTTCAGCGAAACAAAACAACTTCTTGAATAACTGCTTGGATAATTACAAACAGAAAGATAAAAAACAGACATCTTAAAACCCCCCAAAAGCTTTGCCTTCATCTTAAAAAGCAATTCCCATCAAAACCAGTGAAGGAAAAGGGGAAATCCTGTAAATTCTGTAATCTGCAAAAATATTGTAAAAATATTTCTATATAGGAAACATATTCAGATCTAGACTCACTGTAGCAAAGTTAAGAACATCTACTCTGCAGCTGGTCCGATGCCAAGGTCAGAAATGATCTAACACTGAATCCTCACTGGGATCTTAATGTTCTTGCCTCCTGCTCCCAATTACTATTTTTAAGCCCCTGACAGCTAAATTTGACAGTACTGACGTTTGTAGCCCTATAATGTAAGACAAATGTTGCTAACAAGACATTCTGGGATGACATGTATAAAGTCAGATGATTGGATAATAACCCAGGTTAGCCACTGAGGGCCTCCGAAAAGAATTCGCTGAGGAAATTCAGCCGTCTCTGCAACAAACCAGGACAGTTAAAGAATGCGGCAACACATGGGGGTTGAATTTGTTGAAAATGATCCAATAATTTGATAAAATGTAAAAGAAAATCTCAGAAATAATTCCGAATGAGTCATTTGCGGTGATGTAACAAACATTAAAAGAAAAATAAGATAAATGTCTCAGGATAATGTATACTGTTAATTTAGAATATGATACAGATTATGTTGTCCTCCACGCACAATAATGGCTGTAAAACACAGGGCTCAAACAGTAAAGTCCAGTACCCTCATCTTAATGTGACATATTATGAAAATGACAACTCATTTTTTTAAAACTCTAAATCTGAAATATCCAAATCTGAAAAATATGGCATCACCATAAACAGAGTTACAGGTTTTATCTACTTTAGGGCTATGTAAACTTTAGAGAAAACATCATTTAACACATTTGACAGATATTTTGTAATGTAGGATTGGACAGTCAAGATCTTCAAAGAGAATTTTTTTTCTTCTTGTAGCAGGACAAGTACGACAGGCTGTGGGCATCGCAGGTGTCCACCAAACATCTCCACCTACAACTACGACCTACAATTATTGAATTAATAAATGTGATGCTGTTTAAAGAATGATCAGTGGTTATTTTAGACCCGCTCACTTTCATATAATCCTTGTAAGTGGTCACTTGAGAGACTGCATATACTTTATATATTTTATAGTTTATGCATCCCAGTTTTTTCTGTCTGCCTACAAATAATATGACTTCACACTTTCAAATTGCGTGCAGTGCATACTTCGAAGTCCAATTTGCATGTATGTGATACCCCAGTCCTTCCCATTAACTCAGGTCAGGTTTGTCGTCATGGTAACAAAAATAAACAAGATTGTGAAACTGTCACAGTTTGGTTTAAGCAACTAAACTATTTGGTTAGGTTTAGGAAAACACCATGGTGTAGGTTAAAAGTTACATTTAGTTATGTTAAATACATAACGTCCATTACCTCAGACGTTCTCAGTTTTAATTCAGCCGAGGACCCCTTACAAGATAGAAAATATATCACAGACCCCTTCATGTATATCCTTTGGAATAATCTGACATAGTCTATTTTTTTTCACACTTCTACTGAGTAATGTGAAAGAAAACATCAATTCACACATCAAGAGAGTGTTTGAAATAGTGTTTAAAATAAAATGTGGATTTTGACTATTTTAAATATTATATGATAAAAAAAATATAATGTCATATCATAAATAATATTAAATACAAAATAGGCCCATTAAAAACACTGAACAATAATAGGCCTAGTCTGGGACATGAATATGATAGAGAGAGCCTAGTGGGTTTAAGATTTACATATTTATTCATTTAAGAGTTATAGATTCTTAGATCAGAAAGTAATCTATGAACTATTTTAGATTTAAAATTTAAAATATTATTTTAACTGTCATGATCATTTAAATGAATGAATCTGAAAACTTTGATGGACCCCCTGGCAGAGTGCCACAGACCCCTATTTTAGATCCTTTGCACACAGAGCACCATTTCACCTTGGTCTTGTTTTGTTTGAACAAATCATCTACCCCAACCTAACGCCTCCACAGACTTTCTTGGTTTTTATTCTATGACACCTGACATTTTTTATGCACGGTGAGTGAACAAATCTGCTCTACAAAGAAGTTAATGGGAGGAATTGTTGTATCGCCTGCATGCAAAATTGTACCTTGGGGTACGCACGCTATTTCAGTCTAAAGTCGTGTTATTTGTATGCAGATGGAAGAGACTGAGCTGGCATATGATACAGTTAGTAAAAGTGTATCCGAGTAAAAATATGTGTAAAAGTGAAAGCATAACAAACACGGATTGTGGCCTGGCATGAACCCTGCACATGAGGGCCAAATAAAAAACACAGACATCCTCTCACAAAAACAGACAAACAACAATGCATTAGAAATGTTTTTGTTGGGATTTTGTTCCAATCCTGCTTTCTGCCCACACATAAGGGGAAACAGACAACAGACAGAGGTGCTGGCACTCCTCAACAGTATGGGATCGGTGCCACCAGAACCGACCAAGTAAGACTGGTAAGTACCGTGAGTGTGGCTACCCTTTCACCCGCCCTCCAAATGAGCCAAATCTGTCTGTGACCATAATGAAGAACAGATCAATTAAAAATTCTACTGCCTCCAGTTCAGCAAATACTTTGGTTAATTTGTTGGCTATTTTTGTGCCCTTTCCCACACAAACAAATGGCAACAACAGAAGGATTTCATCAAGTGGTCACTTATATTTACTTATTTGGACACTTGCGTCTTGTTAGTGTGCCTTCAGTAATAGGGCGTGCATTACATTCACTCACACACATGTCACATAGTAGCACATATTAGTTTAAAAATGATGAAGCAGCATGAAATGGCATAGGAGAAGAAAGGGTGTGGCAAATATGGATTAAGGTATAATTCACTGCATTAATATTTGCACCCGGGTGGAATAGTCATTGTGGCTATTTACACCTTGGTATATATAACCTAGTTTGGCAGAGACAAGCATCCAGATGTCTGTAGTCAACAATGCTATTTGCACCCAGGATGTATTTATACTGTGCAGAGACAAACCATGATCTTTCCTGAAATATAGCCAAGGAGTTCTGTTGCCTTAACCTAACTAATCAGTTTCACTGCCTAAACCTAACTACGTAGTTGTGTTTCATAACCTAAGCAAGTAGTTTTGTTTTATAACCTAACCAAGTGGTTTTGTTGCCTAAACCTGGCCAAGTAGTGTTGCTTCATAATTTAAACAAGCAGTTTTGTTGCCTAAAACTAACCAAGTTTTGTTTCATAACCTAAGCAAGTAGTTTTGTTGCCTATACCTAACCAAACTGCGACTGAAAACTGAAAATAATTTTAAAAAAGTGTAAATATGTAATTTCACACGACTGTCAAGTCCCCACTTCCCAGGTGGGATTCAAACCCCGCTCTCCTGAAAGCCTTGCACTTAACCCATTCATCCACCCCAGCCACTTATCAACACTGAATTTGTCGCTCATTACAGCTGTAACAGGGTCGGGTGTGATTAGCGAAATAGTTGCCACATGCCTATTCATACTAGGTTGCAAATAAACACTCCATTAATATTTTAGGTCTTTGTTAAACACGCAAAGGGGAGATACAAAGATACACAAGACAAAGAAACTAGCAGGATATCCCTTTGCCCCTCCAAATACCCCCTTTTTGTACATAAAGAGGAGATGATGAGCCAAAGATAAACAGATCGTTTACACTCCTGCTGGCTTGATTTGACATCAGCGGTGCGATGTTTGCCAGCGAGTTAGCTCGAGCCTGCATGTATTTTGGAGGATTCCAGATGTGTATCTACAAATCTAATGTGCCTGCTGAGTCTACAACTCAAAGAAAAACTCACGGGTGCATCTGTTGTTGCCTTCTGGGTTCCTCATGCCAAAGTATCCCATGGGGCAGGAGGCAAGGCACACACCTATCTGACGGATGTCATTGCGCTCCAGGAAAATGAAGAGCTTGGGCTTACATTTAATGCAGCCGTTATACTCAGAACATCGGTCACAGCCTTTGGGGCAAGCTGGTGGCCCCTCAGTACTAACTGTGGAAACATAAACAGAGAGAAAGGATCGGTCAGGTTGAAGTAAGCAACAGAACAGCATGGTGTACCTTCACATAAAAATTGTTGCCAGACAGATATGGATTTTAACAAGGAAATAAAAAGGTAATTTTGTCAACATTCTGCCCATATGAACAACATCAGAGAACTTTAACATTTTACTGGCATCTCCACAGATCCAGCGATAAACCTGCCAGCACTTTATCACTCCAACAAGCAGGGGTTAATGCTTGCAGCTTAATCTAACCGGGGGCCAAGCCAAACATCTTTGTTTGAACAGTTACTCACTGTTTACTTCAAACTGCTTGCCGGAGATCCTTAACAGATTTTCATTTGGAGAAACCCGGGTAATTGGGGCTGACAGCCGACCAAGAGCCAGTCAAAATCAGTCAGCTAACATCACACAGGGCCTCCACTGGGGTCAGTCAGAAAACAATCTGGGCATCAGAAAACTGCAACAGTGATGGACTCGACTGAGAATCGAATACTGCCTGTGATTTTCTCTTGTGGTACCAAACAGCAAATATCCTCTGCCCTAAGTCAGCACATGGGCAAATGGACTTACACTTCACGCCTTTGTAATCCCAGATACGCCCGCCACGGTAGTGTTTAGGCAAACACCAATTACATTACTTTCCCACTGCCCTCACCGTCTAAGTGTGTTATCAATACTGTCAGACG
This sequence comes from Lutjanus campechanus, assembly GCA_027495735.1. Lineage (NCBI taxonomy): Eukaryota > Metazoa > Chordata > Actinopteri > Lutjaniformes > Lutjanidae > Lutjanus > Lutjanus campechanus. The sequence goes on along the minus strand of JAJHUR010126164.1, from coordinate 31,976 downwards.
ACAGATGCAGACAACCACAGCACTGAGTAGGAGGAGTAGAGCTTCAGGAACCGATTGCAAATAAAAATTAATTTCAAAATTCCAATTCCACATTTCATTTTTATTTTGATTCTCCCTATCAATTCCTACACAAATGTCACTCACTGTATTGCAAACACCTACCTTACGTCCATCTATCTGTCTGTGCTTATACAAGTTGAATGCATTCATGTCTTCCTGTCTCCTAATGCATTTGTCGTATTAAATAATGAGTCTAGCATTATTGTCAGTTAACCGAGTCAGCTGTTGTTAAGTTGCTTGATTAGCCAAAATGTTGTGAGTCTTGTAATAATAACTTCAATTCAGCAAATGCTGTTCGTTTCAGTAAAGTAGCCTCAATAAACCCCAAAATATTTAAGAAACCAGAAAAGAGACCCCCATTGTTATGATTATGTACCAAACATTAGCTTAGCTCAGTGTTTCTACTGGTAGCATTTGTGATAATTAGCATTTGGCACAACCCTGCTGTGAAGAACACAGGAGGACACTCTAAGAATTGGAATTGAGAATCGTTGAATCCAAACAATACCCAGCCCTAAGCAGGAGTCAGATTTGAAATGTAACACTGTAGGATAATCACAACCTGACATGCCTGATGACTGGATATGATTATACAGACTGAAATCCACTGGAAGGGCAATTCTGTGGAGCACGAAGACAAAAAAGTGAGTATTCGGTTGCTCAAAATATCACTATGAAGGCATTAGCGAGTGCTAATTTGTCAAAACTGGAGGCTAAATAATCCTGGATGAGCCGTCAATTTGTCGCTGGACACAGTTTTTATCCTAACTAAAAATACATTTATTTTACATAACCAAAAGGGAATAAATGAAAAGACAAACTAAATACACCAAAACCAAATCAGATTGAGACCAAGGGTCCTAAGGCTTCCTCATCACCTGACTTCGCACACCACGCACCTGAAAGGAGAGGCCTGCTCAGACAGTTTGGGTAAATGTGGGGTGTGTTTGACAGCTTTATGATGAATCAACCTTCCAAGCATTCGCTCACGTTAAAGACCAGAGTAAGCACTCTAAAATCAGAGATATTGAGCATCATTGCTCATATCTTGTAAAAAGTGCACTGTAATCGGTAATTGGTGTTGTCACTAGTTTATTAACCAACGGGAACATTTCCTCACTGGGGCATCTCTAATCCCAGACTCAGACATTAATCCAATTTTCTCATCTTCCATAAAGGAAAAGGATCACAACCAGTCGTCTAAATAATTTCTAGGAAAAGTGTGTCAAAGTGCATATCCTTTTTCTAGGAGCCCTTAAAAAACCACAGTCGTCTGAGTTGATTTACAGTCCTGTACTGTATCAGCTCTAAATATACACACTCCTCTCTCCATAAGCCTCCCAGAGATAAGTCAGACAGTAAAAGTGTTAAATGGGTTCTCCCGTGAACAGTTTACTTTGTGTGTGAGTCACAGTAACCTCAAATGCAGCAATTACAGCCAGGTCTTATTGCCCACTATCACTAATAATGAAAAAAAAAGTAATAATGGCCTTGGGGAGTAACCGCAGCAGAGAGGAGTGCATGAATCTGAGAATGTGGTGTTGTAAACTGTCAAAAAGAGACAGTTTGTGCTGTCTGAAGCATGACCTGCAATATGAGCTTCTCTCCTCTCTGATGGTCTCAGTTTGATATCTGCATGACATTAAATTCATTCAGGGAGGCAACACAGAAAACCAGCAGGGATGAAACCAAGTCCATCTGTTTGCCTATTTGTTTACCAGGAGGGATGATTGAAGAAAACACTGAACCTGATGACATTTAAGATGTGAAAGCTGTAAATCAGAGGTGTAAATTGCCAACCCCTTCCATATCTGGAGGGCAAAAGCCTCAACTGGCTATGTCGCTGTAGAGGGCGCTCATGTATATGTTGAGTTGACCTAAATCCTCGTGTCCTCATTACAATGGTACATGACAAACTGCGACAGCATTTAAGGTCATCATGCATGTATATGTGAGTGTATACAGTGTACATATATTTCTATTTTATGACACAAACTACAGTCACAAACAGTTCTTGCTCTCTAGCATGAGTGATTTCAATAACACCACATCTGTTACTGTGGTCAGTCCTGGTGTTATATGAATTCTGGTTCACAGAGGTTGGGGTTGAGGTTGGCATTGGCTGAAAGCTCCTTGTGTGTAAAGGAAGAATTATTCCAAAGCTGACAGTAACACCAGCGCTGAGGCTCTGAGGCCAGAGATATACTGCACGTCGGCCTGAGCACCATCTTTGTGGTTGCGTGAGGTCAGAAAAATGCTTACAACAACACCGGCAGCACGGTCCAATTGAGAGCTTAGAACTGTCAGGTACTCGTTCCATTATGTGCCCACAGAGCCAGACACAAAAAGAGTGATGGCTTTGAGGGCGAATCCATCAAAAACCCCTCTATAAACAATCCTAATACCCATAAAAGTTTTACATAAACTAAGAGAGGAATAATCTTAAAAGGAGGAAGAAAGAAGAGCCATTCAGGGGAAACACTGAACCTAACATAACCCGCTTAAGAAAAACAAATAAAAATGATGAGAAAATAAACAAAATGTTATCTTTACTTTGTTTGTTAAATGTTTATAAGACATCCACCATTGTGACTCAGACCACAGAAATGAAAGGAAGCATTACTCAAGAAGAGGAAGAAAAAAAGAGATAAAAACAAGCAAAAAAAAAAAAGAGAGAAAGACAGAACTCACCCCGTCTCTGCCGTCTCGCCTTGGAGAGCTTGAGAACATCACTGTGACCCATGGAGCTGAGGAAGACCATTGCCAGCGCCACCAGTCCCAGCTGCATAGTCCCTGTTGCCTTCCTGGCCACGCAGGGTCCCCCCCTGCGACCAGATGGATCAGGTGGGGGGGGCCCCTTCCTCAGTGGGACAGGTGAATCCCTCTGCTGCTGGGACGGATGATCCCTCCCCTCTCCTGTGGCACTGCTCTCTTTCTCTTTCTGTCTCCCCCCTCTGTCTCTCTATCTCTTTCACTCTAGTGGCTGCTGCGTCCGCAAGTCTGTGTAGTGGAGGGTGATGCTGCGGTTGCAAGTCCAAACAAGCCCGAGGCACAACAAGCCATCACGCTGGTGTTAGTACTGGCAAAGGGAGTAGACAGAGCAGGGTTGTAGGATGGAGAGGGGGGGGGTGTGAGGGGTTGCACGGAGGATGAAGAGGAGGAGAGAATGGACAGGAGACTGTCGAACTTCTGGTGGTTCAACCCATGAAGCTTGGGATGGGCTGGCAGGGAAGCAGGGAACCCGCTGTTTGACGAGCGTTTGCTGTCAGTGAATAACTGCGCTCACAAACATGTATGCTATTAAAGATGCTCTAAGGAGGCACTAAAATAAAGGCTTGCAGATTGAAAAAAGATGGATGAAGGTTCTTTACTGCGTGAGACGATACGCCTGCCTAAAAAAGGAGGCAAAGAAGACAGAAAGATGGGGAACATGTTTAGGAGAACAGGTTGAGACAAAGGAATACTTCAACATTTTGGGGAATTATCTACATGCACAACATAGTGTGACATATATCTGTATCATAAGCTGACCATCTGTTTCACAGTTGGCTTGGCACCTATTATTAATAGTATTTACTGTTCATTTTGTATAAAGTGTTTTTAAGCATTTTGATAAGTTTATCAGCAAAGGTAACATTACTGCAGTGCTGAAAGGAAATAAACAGACATGCAGCTCGTAAAATGGATACGTCACACTAGATTGAGCAAATATACACCTTATTTTCTTTTTTGCTAAGAGTTAACAGAGAAGCTTGACACCTTTGTCGTGCCTTTATGAGCTATATAAAGCTACAGCCAACAGCTCATTAGCTTAGCTTAGCATAGAAACTGGAAACAGAGTGAAAAAAACTTGCCTGGTTCTGTCCAAAGGTGACAAAACCAGCTTACTACCACCTGTAAAGCTCAGTCATTAATGGATTATACACTTTTAAATTAAAACTGAGGTGTATAAACAACAGGTTGCAGTTTAAGTAGTGTTGTGTGTCAAACAATTTCTTGATCAGTCCCAGTGACTTCCTGAAGTCTTTGCTAGTTGCCTAACATCCTTGTGGTTATGACAAGACTCCAAGTAATAATACAATGACAACTAGCAGTTTTTACCCTTAAGGGTTTGAACAGATTTAGCTTTAGAGCAGGCAAATGTTGTTGAAGAGCCAGGCTACGTGTTTCCCCTTTTCTAATCTTTATGCTAAGTGAAGCTAACAGGCTCCTGCCTGAGTGGCATCAATCTTCTCATGCAATATGAGAAGACTTACTTTTTTAGAGTTAAAAGAGAAGCTCAACACCTCTGTAATGCCTTTATGACATATATAAAGCTTAGCTTAACATAAACACTTGAAACTGAGGGAAACAGCTAGCCTGGCTCTGTTCAAATGTGACATCAGACATCAGTGTACCATGCCCTCTAAAGCTCACTAATTAACACATTGTATATGTATATTTATAAACTAAGGTGCAAAAACAACAAGTTGCAGTTTTGAGTGAGGCTGTGCGTCAAACCATTTCTTGGCCAGGCAGAGTGACTTCCTGAAGTCTCTGCTAATTGCCTCTTCATGGTTACAACAAGGCTCAAGAAGTCACTGCATCTGGCCAACATCCACATCATCTAATTTTTAACCCTCGGTTTTGTACAGATTCAGCTTCAGAGACGCTGGTTGTTGTTACAGAGCTAGGCTCGGGGTTTCCCCCTTTTTCCAGTCTTTATGCTAAGCTAAGCTAAGCTAACTGATGTCGGTTCATGTTTTTTCATGTTTATTGCACAGATGCTAAAGTTATCTTGTCATGTAACTCTCAGCAAGAAAGAAAATACACCCATACCATAATGTCAAACTATTACTTTAATATTTTATCAACATATTCACATACTCAAACTAGTGACATTAAATTCTAACCCTGTGTAATAAGGATATTAATTTTCCCTGCATTATGTAACTGCATTCATTCAAGTATGATACATACTTTTACTCCTTAATTTACAATAGAAATCTCTGTAATCTGAAGAACTAAAACTCAGGACTACAAACACTTTGGGGTCATGGCATTTCAAGCTGTATTCGGACTTCAACAGTGAACTGAGCTCGTTTATCCTTTTAAGTCAACTCTCAGGGAAATGCAATGCACACTCAGACTGAAGGCCTTTTGGTGCTGAGATCTTTTTTAGATAGTGTCATACGCTGCCTATATTTACAGCTCTTGTGTGAAGAGGACACAAAGAACATGTTAGGATCTGAGCAATGGGAGGTCCTCCCTCGCAGCTTAATAAAGAAAAATAGGACCATATTTGGCTGTTGAGTTGGTTGTGTCTCTGAATCACACTAGGGACAATGCCATTTGGTGCATCTAAACATTCCAGCAGGCGACATTACAATCTTTGTTGAAGTATAAATCAAAAGGCACAAAATGATTTCAGATTTCACTGTATTCCTCTTAGCCGGTCTGACCCAAAATATTTTGAGCATCCAGACTAAGAGTTCTGCTTGAAGCAAAAAATAACATCCAATCTTTAAAATTAATTTAAAAAACAAGTATTTTTTATTTTATTTCTAAATGATCAGTCCCAGTGATAATGACTAGACACCTTGTTGTTTTGTGAAATGCTGACGATGGTTGCACAAAACAGTTTTCTCCATAAGCATGCACTAAAGGTCTAATTTCTCTTTAGCTGGGGGTTTACTTAAGTATGTTGTACATAATCCCTTAAAAAGTCTCCTTAGATAAGGAAAGGTTTGTTTGCTTGCATTGGTGCTTGTCTGTTACTCAGTTTGGTCTTCTGTGGGACTTCTGTGTAATGGTTTGACCAACTTTGAGGGACTGCTGGAGGATAAAACCAAGACAAGGAGAAAACCTTAAGTACTTATGAGAACATTTTAAGGAAACCTTGTTTTGTGCAATCAATTTTATTTAAAGAAACCTTAACTCAGACTTTAAGGCAAATCTTAGTTTAAGGCTATTTCAGCGTTGAAACTTGAGTCACTATACAAAACTGAGGCATTACTTAAAGCTACTACAAGGAACTTTCACTTTTTTTTTTTGCTTTTGGAGGCCCCGTAGACAAAATCAGTAGTTTTTCCACTGCTATAACAACAAAATATAATGTCAGAAATAAAATTTTCAAATTAAAATCTCCGCCTGCTTCCTTTTAACTGGCTAACTACTACCACTGCTACTCACTGTAACTCTGTAACTCTGCTTGGGAAAATGTAAACACAGGCTCATTTCATCTGATTTAACAAAGTACCCGACCCAGTGGCCTGCAGGCATTAAGAATAATTTAATAGAAAAGTAGCCTGTCTTCTCGCTGATGCTCTAGTCGGTTTTAAATTGAGACTGTTTCATAACCAGTTAAAAACTCCTTGTGGTAGCTTTAATTTCTTGAGCTAAATGGAGTTTAGTAGAGACATTGGTAAATGGGGGCATCTGTCGAGCCAGTTGGTATTGAATGAGCCAAGAAGAAAATACAAACATACACAACAATATGGAATTTCTTAATGTTAAAGACACATTTTCAGAAAATATTACGTTCCCTTTCTAATAATTACAATTCCATAGCTTTACACGTAACAGAGGACAGAGTATACTTGTATCCTCTCCTAATTGGGAAACACTTCAGACTCTCTTCCCCACCAGTGAGCTTATTTACTTCTTAACACTTAATGACTCACATTTTCTCTGACACCTCTCGGCTAAAGTCATATTTACAGGAAAGAGCCAAAAGAGTGGCGCAGCCAGTTGTCTGCAGCACCTGTTGGTTACTTGAGCGGGAGAGTGATGATTAGAGAATGGGACATGCTAAGTCTCTGGATCACTCAGAACACAACCTTTCCAGCACTGAGTAACTCAAGACATGTGCCAGAGACTCTTTCATAACACTGCACTCCTACGACTCTGTGCAACCGGCCAAAAGCCCACCTCAGCCCATCCGTATCTGCTCTCACACAGCATTGAGATAAGAGACAGGATCTGGCTGCTAACTTACTGGGAAAACTGATTGTTGTTGTCTTAGCCCATCTGCATTTCAAAATGCCACATCACAAACATCTCACCAGGCGACTGTGGCACCTGTTTTGGAAGTTCACTGTCTCTGCTCCCTCATCCATTTAACTGAGTGCCTTTCCTCGCCATCGGCCACATTCAGCTGAGCCCGATGAAACTAAGCCCCGCTCATCAAATAGTCAGGAGATTAAATTGCCTCCTTTGTAAGTCTTAAGTTTGATCTATCAATTATTCAAGCGCTGAAAGGGAGCTCCCACACTGGGAATTTATTGAACTCGAGAAGGTGCCACAACTCTGAGCTCAGAGTTACAAATGCAACCTGTCGGTGAACTTTGCGCCTGTGACTGAACCTGCTGGTTTTTTGACACATGTTTAAGAGGTGAACAAAGTTCATCAGTAGGGCTGCAACTAACGATTATTTTCATTATCGATTAATCTTCAGATCATTTTCGTAATTAATCAATTAGTCAATAAACTATCAAGAGATTGTGAAAAATGTTCATCACAATATCCTGGAGCCAACTGCTTGTTTTGTCCAATCAACCGACTTTTCTTTTACTATCTTAAATGACAAAGACAAGCAACAAATCCCTACATTTAAGAAGCTGGAACCAGCAAATGTTTGACATTTTTCCATGAAAAAAAACAGAAACTTATATTAACTTAAAATTATCAATATAATTGGCAATTTATTTTCTTTTGATCAACTAGTTGATTAATTGAATAATCGCTGCAGCAATCAGCATACATATCGTAGGTACGAATGCCTCAATTAAACACAAACTGGTAACTGTGGCATTTAGAGTGGCAACAGGTTTGAGTCACAGAAGGCAAAGACAGGATAGAAAAGGCACAATCTTCAGAAGGGGGGAACTTACCATTAGGCAAACATCTAACGGGCCCCATACGTTTTTTAGATTTTTTCCCTAGACTTTTTGCTAATTAATTATGTCTTTCTTAAAATCCCTATGCCTAAATGGTATCGAAATGCTTAATTCATGAGTGTTTCAGCAACTCCCCACTAATTTGGACTACTTGATGATCTTACTGCGCATTTGCAGAAATTATTCAGGAGTCGACTCGTAAACAAATGGCTCAGCGTGGTGTACAGACTGTTGAAAAATGAAGTGAAGCTGGGAGGATGCTAAAAGACTTTATCCACCCCAGTTACAGTCTGCACACCCTGCTGCCGTCTGGCAAGAGATACAGAAGTATCCACTGCTATACCACCAGACCTCAGAACAGCTTCTTTCAGGAGGCTGTGAGACTCCTTAATTCATTTACCATAAATAAATGTTTTTATGACTTAATTATTTAAGGAATAAAAAAGGGAGAGAACAAGGGATGAGGGGGTCTCCAAGCCTGTGTTTGCCTCAAGCCCCAAAATGAATAAATCCGCTTCTGATCTTCAGAGATTTCTGTGCGAGTTCATAATATATGTCCCTCACGTGGGAATGTCCAACATTTTCCTCTTCTGCTGCAACATGTGGCCCCACACTAACCTCAAAATAAAATTATTTTAAAGTTGCATCTGCAACTCCAAAAGCAGACTTAGCGGTAAATTCTGGCTTGTAAATGAGCACATTTTGCTCCCCAGATTTGGCTGCTTGTGTGCAGCAAACAAAGAAACAGGACTTTGTGACTGACTTCACTCAGTTATGGTGACCATTTATGCTTAATTTATTTTGATTCTTAAAATCCTTGATTAATACATCCAAGCCATAAACTCTGGTGGTGCGAGCCAGCTTTGCCCACAGTAAAAACAGAAAGAGAAGAACATTAAAGATATGATGCAACAGAAAAGAGTAAAATGAGGTGTTGACTGAGGGTAGAAAAGCAGGCCAGGGTCATCATCCTTGTGCATGCACTCTTGCTTTCAACACCTTTTAATCTGAATCTGTGGATGATTAGTAGCCTGTCCAGCTCAGTTATCTGCAGAGTGGAGAAACACCTGACTGCACCACCAGAAGCCTCAACCATTTTGCTAATCATTTCCTCTTCTCTGCAGCTTAAAGACTTCATACGGTGAGAGGTCAAATAGTTGAAACATACTCGACACTCAGAGCAGAGAGCAGCATCATCAGCCTCTTCCTCCTCCAATAAACCCACCACCAAACTCTCCTTTATGAGTTTATTTTTCTTGTGGGACTAAACCCTGCACAGCTCCAGCAGTCAGAGGGTTGATCTTGTACAGCTCAGTTCAGCTTTGTATCACAGGCTCGCACACCATGCTGGATTACAGCTGTTTGCACTGCACTGCTCTTCAGGGAAAAGTGAAATCAGCTGCAGATCTCCACCTGTCCCCCATCCAGCATCTCTGCTGTCACGTCACTGTCCGTATGTTTTTCTGAACTGTCACTTAGAAGCTGGGGAGGCTGGCATTTATGTAGCTCCAGAGAATGGCAAGGAGCTAGTGTGGTGTGTGTGGATAGATGATGTGTAACATTATCCTAGTGACTGAAAGAGAAAAGTAGGCTACATTAACTCTGTCTCCGCTGAAGTTCAGATTATCCACTATAAAGAACTGTCAAAATATGATGTGCCATAATTAATTCTTAGTATTATTATGCTCATTTTGTTAAAGGCATAATATGCAGCATTTTCCTATACAAAGATATGTATAGACTCATATAAACGTAATCCTTTTTAATTATTTCTGATGACCCACTAGAAGTATGTAGTGGTGTCTGTATCTGCAAAGACGCTGCCCACTGCCAGTATTTTCTTATTTTCTCATTATTTTACTGCTTTTGGAAAACTTAACCAGCCCAAAACTTCAGTATTTGAAATTCTGGGAATTGGGACTCAACAATCAACTATCGTTGTGGTGCATTTATGAACAGCTCAGAAAAATTTGACTGATTCTGCCTTTAAATATTGTTGAAGTTTGAAATAGCGGTGTCGGGAGATACCGGTATTGACGTTAACCTCGATATTATAAAAATGAAATATTGATATGTTGTTAATAACATACATATGATAATATCGTGTAAAAAAAAATCCAGCCTCTATCGTACATACTTAAATCAGCTACAATTATGGGCTCTCCATCTCCCTAAACTTGTATTTTGAGAGTACTTCATTTGGCTAAAAAGAGACAAAGCTCATGATAAACAAATTTAAAGGTGAATTTGACTCGTAGCATTATTACATTTTCAAATTTTCTATAGCTATTGCGACCAGGAATATCATTATCGGTAATGCTTTTAGCCACAATAAACGTGAAATAAAAATCTGACATTGTGATAACCTTAGTTCGAAAATGTATTTCAGGATAACGTTACATCAGCACTCATGAAAGTTGAGCAATTGAATTCTCAAGTAGGCTTGGGCAATACGGCTTGTAATTTTTCTCTAAAATAATATATAAATACAAATAATATTGCAAATTCTCAAATAGTGATGATTTTACAGAATACGGTGCACTGCTGTAGATTAGCAGGGCTAGATGATATGGAGAAAATCAAATATCACAACACTGATATTGCAACAATATTCTCAAGGATGATTAACGGTGCTTTCACACAATATCAATAAATTTTTGACAAATAATCATCATTAATGTGGATATAATGACTAAGGCTAATAATAGTAAGTTCAGAAAATTACATCAGTTCACTGTAATTTAGACTTTAAAACCAGGAAAAAAACAACACTTATGCCTTATCACAATATAATGATTTCCATATCATGATATTGATATAACATCGATACACTGCCCAGCCCTATTCTAACAGACATGATAATAATAATAATAATAATAATAATAATAATAATAATAATGAACAATTCATACATTAAAACGTTAAACTTTTCTATTTGTTTAGGGTACAAAAAAGAAGAAAAAAAAACTTTTACATACCCAAACTTATTAGATATATTAAACTATTTATCAGACTTTAACCCTAAATGCTGATATAAGAAAACCAATATCTTAACAAACGTTGAATTAGCTAATCCAAACAGTTACGTGTGAAATCAGAGTGAACCCACCTGTACATCGGGGTCCCCGGTTAACGCTGTTCATTGAGCGGTCCGGACTCAATTTCCTTTTTTATAAGGGAAAATCCGTTACTTGTTTGGTCACAAAGAACTCCTCCTACAGGATCCCCCCGTGCAACCTTCCTCTGTCATCATTTAAAAAGACAAATGATTTCATTTCTTTCACATCTGTCACAATCTCGACGCAACTTCTGAACAGAGGATGCACAGGACAGAAAATGTGCAGTGGATTAAAAATAAATTCCTCCAGTAAAAGCTTATAATATGCATAAAAAATACATATTCCGATGATGACATTTAGTCACTCAGACTTTTTATTTGGTCCTCTTCAGTCAGGACGCGTGTCTGCGCTGAAGCTCCTGCGAGTCGCGCTTTTTAAATCCACTTTGGAGCGTCGAACTGCATCCAACTCAGCAAGGAGAGTTACAAAGCCGTGATATTTGCATCCAAAGCCCAGCACTGCCAGCGGGCATTACAGGCCCCACCCCTCCAATTCTCACTGAGAGATGAAAAACCTGCGCTGGACTTGTGTAAGTTGCTGTTAAACAACTAATAGATTTGTATTTAAATTCACACGTATCCCGTCATTAAGCGTGATTTGATAAAGGCTGTTCTTTCTCTACCGGACCTTCATCCTGGAGAGAAAACGTAAATATAACACGAATAGAACATACAGTGAAGTCACTCCAAATGGATGCCATACAATTTCGTTATTTCATACAGATGAGCCTCTAAATAACCTTCAGCACATCTCCTTTTGATTCTGCACATGCAGAAGTTTCTAATTTTTGTTTTAAAAAAACAAAGCAAAAGGAAAAGCACCTGACAACACCAGAGCTGGACCCATATTTCATTTTTTATTTTTATTTTTTTACAATTTTTATTTAACCAGGTAAATCCCACTGAGCTTGAAAATGACTGATCTCTGGCAGAGAAGATGCAGCACAGAAAGTAACTGAAAGAAAAAAAAACAGAGCATGACAGAAATGAAAATATACCTGGAATAAAATATATAAATAAACACAGTCTTTTCCTCAAATGTGGTTATCAAAAACTTGTCCAAAATTACATCAGGGCACTGAAATAGTGAACTTTCACTGGTACATTTCATGATTATAACTAGCTGTATAGACCGATATAGCCGCGATAGGCCGATATATCAGGCCAATATATTGGTCGATTGATATATATTGGTCGGCTCTAATTTTATACTGCTTTTTGTAAACAAGTAAATCCTTGAGTTTGAAAATGTCCAAATCTGGGCATGAAAAAATGCAGCACAGAGAGTTCCTGACGGACAAAAAGGGAACATGATAGAAATTAAAATATACTTTTTAGGGCCTGATCAATACTGCATTTTTGGAGCTGATGCCAATACCATTATTAGGAGGGATAAAAAATTTGATATAAATTTATCAGCTGATATTCTTTACAGAACAACATAAACATGCATTTTTTGCAACGATACATCAAATGTGTTTATCAAACACTTGTGACAAATATATTTAATGGAGGCAGGAAAAAATGACATCATGGCACCAAAACAGTAAATTCTCATTGATATTTTTTAGTAATTATAAGTAACTATAAATAAAAACACAAATAGAGAAAAACATATGTTCATATTAAACCTGAATTAAGACACCTGGTCAAATAGACACAGAATGCTGCCCATAAAGCTACCAAATAAAAACAATATGCATTCTTTTATTAAAAAAGGTTTTCATAAAGGTGCATATCAACAACATATGCCAATATATATATATTTATATAGCTGTAATAGGCCATCAGTCAAGCTCTAATTTTGACAATTTATAGAACTTTTAATTACCCAGGTCAATCACTGAGCTTGAAAATGTCTAATCCTGGGCAGGAAAAATCAGCACATCAAGTATAATAATATAAAAAATACAATATTATAAAGCAATGAACAAAAAGAGACAAGGGATTGTTTGATATGACAAACAAGTCATGTTATTAAATCAGTGGTTTTTAAACAATTGTTCAAATCTACTTCAGCTTTTAACTGTGATTTTGAACCCATATAGTTATTCAGTGCATTGACAGTGTCCCTGGAAATGTTGCACGTTTCTGTGAGCAGAAATGTGAGATGGAAATATTCTTCATACATGCAAAGAAGACCATGCTGTTAATTTAGCCTGTCTCTCTAAAATAAAAAGAAATCATTTAAAAAGCAAACAAAAAAAATCTCAATCCTTTAGGACTGCTGTTCATATTGACATATAATCATTATATATTTGCACATACAATAAGTATTGAATGTCAGAAAAGTCTCCATTTCCTTGTTATCCAATAGGGGGCCATAAACAACAATTCTTGGAGATCCTGCAGACCAGCATTCTTTGTTTTGCGACTCTGTGACATTTATCAACAACGTTACGATGAGAAGGACTACTGGATAAACACCAGCCAAACTGAGCTACACTTATCCTGCTGAAGGATTTATCATGAGAATTAAGTTACTGAGCAGGCGGTTTGTTTTTATGTCTGGTCGCCAAGAAATAAACAGAGCCAGGACATTGAAAATAGCACATCATCACTCCATCTTTATGATGGGCTGTGATGCAGTTTGACATCTGCCATCAAAGAAAAACAGAGATGTGGCTGCAGCTTAAATGTGAGCTGAGTTAGTTGAGCATGCAGCAAGTCTGGCTTTGTTTTATTTGCTCGTTATTCAGGTCTAAAAATGCAAGATATACCTTGCTAAGTCATGAACTGGTACATTGTGACCTAAAAATTTAGCCACAGTTTGATAACTCATACTTTTTTGTTCAATCTTAAAGTGATACATGTGAAGACTCCTATTGGAGCAACAAAAAGAATCTCACCATACTGTACATGACGTGCTACTATTTTTACATTAAGAAGGTAAATGACAAGTGGCACTTCTGAATAGGCCAGTTTGATTTTACTCTTAAAGCATTTTAGAGCCACTTTGACAGCCTGTTAAGTCCTGAAGACATCCGCTGCCTGCCAAGAAACGGCACAGGGGAGCCCTAAAACAGAGCCAGACAGTCTTTTTGTATCAGTTGTAAGATGCTTATGCATGCAAATATTGCAAAGTCGACTTTATTAAGGTCATAATTTCTGTTATAGCCTTAAAGCCAAGGGTAGTTATGGGCAATCTAATACCTCCAGGGTAGACTGCGGAGCAGCCAGTTTAAAGAGAGACCCGGGGATTAATGATTACTAATGATAGGTTTATGACTCCAACATTGTGACTGTGCAGAACAGTAAGAATGTCAGAAAAAGATATACAGATGTTCATCATATCCATCATCCAAAAACGAAAATAATACCACCGTCCTCCCCCCAAAAAAATTATAAATCAAAAAGAGCTGATTTTAAAACCATATAATACATCGCAATCGGTCATCATTTAAAAACTCCACATCATACAGTTTTTAAACTAAACAAAATACATGACAGGTTTGGATTTCCCATCCCAGACTACATATGTGACAATAAATCTCAAGTAGGATAAAAAAAAAAAGATCATTGTTCATCCTGTCTTTCTTAAACGTACAAGGTAAAAAATAATGGTGACATATTTCATACATGAGGCATGATAATTTGCTTCTGAGACACTGACAATCTCATGATGATATATTCTCACAATATGGGGATGTATTCTCCATATTGTGAGGAACAATCCGTCATCAAGGTCCTTCATCTTGCTTTCCACAAACTTTTTGGTTTTTTTTTTAGCTCCAGTTATAATGTTTCTGCAAGGGACACAGTGTTCAATAGTTTCAAGGCAAAACCTTTTATGCACTTTATGTCACAAACATATGAAAATAAACTATTAGTTTTAAGTTAGTATTGTGCAGTCTTAAAATTTTAAGTTTGCTGAATCTGAAAGGGCAAGACAAGGTAATTTTGTAATGATTGAACTAAATAAACTTTTCTAGTCAAATAAACTCAATATTATTTCAGTTGTAAAAACACGTACAGTTTGAGAAGTCAGTTTTCTTCAAACTACAGAAAAGAGGGGTCTCAGGAGAGTTTTGACTCTCAAACAATGCATGCTGGGAAGTCTGCTAACATGGCTAATATGCTGATCATGTTTCTTTAGAAGCTTAATTAGTAAGTTGACTGGACTCTGTACAGAACATTCATTCAACTCATGATTTCAAGTCAAAAGACATCAAGTTTAAAGGTTTTATTAACTTGAATAAATTAAGTATGTATATTTACATTAATGAGAAACGATTAGCTCATTCCTTACTGTATTTTTTATAGTGTTATTTCTGTATAGCAAACAGACAATTGCTATGGACACAGTTTTGATCATATACTCTGGAGAAGCAATAAAACTTTTTTAAACCACTAAAATCATTTTTAAATAAAAAAAATTGTGTCAAATTATTGATTTTTTATACTAAGTAACCATGTAATTAGTTGGATAATGTATAATGAGCAGGTCATTATTGCGAAATGAACCCCTGCAGGATGATTCAATCTGCTTCACATTAAGGCCCGGCATCATCCCTTACATGGGGGATTGATGATTTTTGAGTAAAAACAGATTATTAACTGAGACGACAATATAAATTATTATAATCCTATTGACTTTAGGAATGAAGTGGCCATAATACCTATAAAAAGTGCTTTACTTTTAAAGGGTTTTTTTGTGGTTTAGTTTTTTGTGTTGTGGTAACTTGGCTTGATTGGTGTTGTTGCCAAGGCAGTTTTTTTTCACCCAGCACATATTTTCATACCCTGTAAAAATTATTTCAGTCTTGGAAGTTCTTGCAAGATGTGTCAGATGTAAATAGTTCAACAGTTAAAACAGGGTTTTCACATATTTCATGTGTCTGCTGTCCTGTTCCCTCCTAATGCCTGACAAAACCACAGCTGAAGCTTGATCCAAAGTCAATTATCTCCCAAGTCATCTGTGCAGAAATACTCATGACCCCAGGCTGTTATGTCCAGATTACACACAAACTGTAGCTCAGTTACAATACACACGTTACACAGTGTTTAAATGGACGGTCATCCGATGCTTTAAAATAAGGAACTGGGAGAAACTGTTTGAACAGGGTATTAATGATTCTAAATGAAAGTATCACAATATGACCTAATAATAATGCACCCATTGAGATTCACTGGAGAGAAGTACTGTGTGTACTTACAGATGTATTATTCATTATCAAAGTCCAGCCTTTCATCACCATTTCATCCTCTTGGCAGCTTAAATCAAATGTGGTGCATTATTACATAAACAACCGGTACCCACTGTGACCGACTGCTGTAAGTCATCAAAATGACAGTCAAGATTAGAAAAAAAAAAACATAATTCTGGCCGGAACTTTAACCAGCGGTTGCTGAAGATGGAATAAAACTCACACAGGAAGCACAGACCCAGGTCCCCACTTTTCCTCCACAACATTTCCGCAAAATAAAATCTCAACAATCATCAGCAAAAAGTCACGCTCTAGCTGTGGCTCACTGCAATGGTGAATATTTAACTTGGTGCAAAACGGTAATGCCACTGCACAACTAGCAAACTAGATTTTGATATATTTCTATGACAGTAATGATTAGAGGTGCACAGAGATGTCATTGTTGTACCTGCATCTGCTCAACCAACAAAATTCTCTGTATCTGTATCTGTATTCCGATAGAAAAACAAAAGCAGGCGGTCTTTCTGACTGTGTTGGTTTCAGTCTTATTTAACTGGTAGACAGTTGCTGTTTTTTTTGTCAGTTTAGTTGATGTGCATGAATGACCTTCATGGTGTGGAACAAGGAAGCATTCCTGACCCATTTTTGTTTTCATTACATATGATCCCCCTTGGAAACATCATTAACCATAACTTTGTCAACCACCATTTTTATGCTGACGACACATAACTGTACATTTCTGTCTTACTAAATAATCTCCATGCACTGCACACTCATCCTGCCTGTCTCACTGACATTAAGTTTTGGAAGAACAAGAACTTTTTAAGCTAAATGAGGATAAAACTAAGATTCTCTCAATAGGCCTAAACACCACAAAAGAAAAACTGCACTTAATACTTTGTGGCCTTAGCAGACAGGTTAAAACTTACACCACAAGCTTTAATTTTAACTTTCCTTTTTTATATTTTAGGAATATTGCCAGTTAAACATTTTTTAACACAGAAAGATGCAGAAATATCCAGTCATGCTTTTGTTACCAACCATTTACACTACCATAATTCCCTTTTTACTGATTTACCCAAAAAGTTGATAAAGAAAACTATAACTAGATCAGAATGTGCCAGAGTTTCAACAAAAAACAAGAAAATTGATCACATCAGTCTACTTCTCAGAATACTATCTTTTAGAATTGATTTTAATGTTATTTTACTTGTTTATGAAGCTTTGACAGACCTTGCTCCTTCATACATCAGGGATCTTCTTTCATTTTATATCCCAGCCAGATCACTGAGGTCCTCCACTGCTTTTCTTTAAAATGTTCCTTATGTGTCCCATAAACGTACTGGTGAGAGTGCCTTCTGTTTTCATCTCCCTAAATTATGGAACTGATTTCCTCATCAGATATCAGAATTTCACGCTCTTTTGATATCTTTAAAAGTTGTCACCTATCTTTTTAATCTGTGTTTTAATTTTAAATTGGGAATAAAGTTATAACTATTATGTTTTAAGCTTTAGTCATTTGGTTTTTACATTAATTTTAGTCTTTGTGTTTCTTTTACTTTACATTACTGACATTTATTCATCTTTTTTCATTTACAATTTATTATTTGATTGTTTTTTATTATTTTAAATTTGTTTTTTATTTTTTGTATTATGCATTTTTTGTTTGTATGTATTTGCTTCTTGTCTGTGTTGTTTTAATTTTGCTATGTGAAGCACTTTGAGTTGAGTGGTTTATACCAGAAGTCACATGAAATTGGACAAATGTCTAATTTTATAACCTAATAATCATTGACAATGGAATCGCTGTGCCTACAAAGCACAAATACAATTTAATATTGGTATATATAATAATAATGAGCAACTTCAAACAGAGGAAATATCTGTTTCCATCCCATTATTTGTGTTTTCCTGAATAACGTATTTGGATTCTGATGTATCCCTACTAATAATGAAATGATGTGGTGTTGATGGCTATAAATCTGACTGATTGAATAACCAATAAATTACTGACTCTGCAGATGTTTGTGGCAGCTGTGCACAGAATAAATTCAAATATTTCTTGTTTCTGCTGGTTATTTTTTGCAATACAAAAAAACACAACATCCAAAAAAAGTAAGCACTTAGAGGTGTATTTTCCCCCAAAATAATGCATAGACACTCACAGCCCACCAGAAGTGTGCAGCGGCACCTGTAACCATGGATACAACGCCCTCAACC
The DNA here is from genome assembly GCA_027495735.1 of Lutjanus campechanus. NCBI lineage: Eukaryota > Metazoa > Chordata > Actinopteri > Lutjaniformes > Lutjanidae > Lutjanus > Lutjanus campechanus. Next base: position 13,554 of record JAJHUR010126164.1, on the reverse strand, counting down.
TGTACCTTCTCTTTTTCCTATTATTTTGTTGTTCTTGGGTAATTAATATCTTCGGAATGAGACTCTACAATCATCTTTCCGGTGCGTTTACAAACAACAGCTGACAAATCCTGCTGATTCTACTTTTAAAGTCACAACTATAATAACCGATTTTACTGTAGAGGCTGTAAAGAGACTGCGAAAAAACTATATTCAGAACAAAAGCACAGCTTGACCAAAGAAGAAAAATGGTGTTTGGAGCCGTAATGTGTCCCTCTGTCTATGTCTCCAGGCAAGTATGAGCTCTTTATTGGCCTGTCAGAAGTACTAAAACGATCACTGGGTTCAGAATTTTCTGTTTGACAAACACCATGAGACAGACAACTTTGATCATGGAATTTCAAAATAAGAGGGATAATTACTGCTATGCAGCCCCATTGTAACATTATAAGTAAACAAAGAAAGATATACTGAAGTATGTTTTTCTTGTTTATTGTATCACCAGTCTTCATTGTCCTTGTGAAGTGCAGACACAGTAATCCTCCCCGGGAGAACACAAACCATCTCTGCCATGGCGTTGATAGATGGATGGTTCTATGTTGTAACCCTAGATCTAGGAACATAGCTGGAGACTGCTAACAGGATGTCTTCAGGGGATGTTGGGTTCAACTGAAAATTTGCATGTGCCTGGAGAATGACGTGTATACAAGTCATGTATTCAGGTAGCGCACAAGATATACTATGTACGATTTTCCTAAAACAATGACAGACTTATACAAGAATAAATCATTGCCTATGACCGAATAGAAGTGTGTGGCAATGTCTGTATCTGCAGAGACCCTGCCCTCTGCCTATATTTGCTGTGTTTGGGACGTTTCTGGCGTCAGGTGGTAGCAGTGGTGTGTAGCCTGCAGCCAATAACAGTGAGCAAGTTGTGAGGCTGGGACTACACAAAAACGTTGCAACCATGTTACATTGCTGTTTCAGTCTTTCTCCTCTGCTCTTTGTCTTGTCATGGATGTATACAGAGCTGCAGGTCTGTGTATCTGTTTGACCCACTGACATATATAGAGATGGACAACATGAGCGCTCCCCAAAAGTGAAGCCAAAACATGATGATCACCCCCTGGTGGTTGGCCACAGTATAAGTTATAAATCCCACCCACTCCATTTCAGTAGATCGGACATGGGCCAAACTAAAAGTACACACTGATGTTAGTTTTAGTTACTTGATTCAATGAAAAGGCGGTTTCACGTCATGATTGACAGTAGAGCTGACTCCAAATGACATCACCAATGCAAGATGAATATTAAGGCTTAATTTTTGTACAGTGGGAGGAAGTGGAGACATCGCCCATCTTAACATATGTCAATGGTTTGACTGTGGGCTGGGCTGAAAAAAATACACAAACAAACCACTGTGAAACAATCAGAAAATAACCACAGCTGCTCCCTCTCTCTCTTGCTAGCTCGCTGAGCTGGAGAGGAGGGACCGACTTTGAATTCTGCACCTTTTTAGCATTATTGCTCGCAAAACAAGCTTCTACCTGGTGCGAGCGCTCAGGTCATGACTTGACGATCAGAGCACATAAATATTGAGCTTCGGTTTTACGCACATTAGGAGTTGAAATTAAACAACAACATTTTTAAACTTGTACCTACAGTGCATGCCAGCTTAACCCCACACCTGCAAAGGATCTATGACAGTGAATGCACCACCTAATGATTGCAGAACACAGAAAAAACAAAAAACAGTTGTAGAGAATTGTGTACTCAGAGAAAGCATTCCCTCACTTAGTACAACACATAAGAAACAAATATGTAAAGATAAATAAATATTCTTCATTTATGGCTTGTGTGTATATAAAAGAGAAAAGAGAACGAAAGAAGAAGGGGGGAAACCTCTCAGTGCCCTTTCAGACATTTTCAGAATGGTGTGAGTGGTTTAGGAAGTGGTGGTGGTGTGGGGGTGTAAATGTTTCATTGTGATTGGCTCAGTGGGGTGACTGCATCATTTGTTTGGAGACCAAATGTTTACTTACCATATCTTTAAACGGATGACTGCCTCATTCATCTTTAAAAAATGTATAAATAACCGAGTGTCGTATTTATGAAATGTAATATTTTGTGTACGGTCGGGGCTTTGGTTTCAAAAATAATTCCTCAATCTTTACTGTAACTGTGCTACTTCTGAAACCCTATCAAAGCCATGTTTACTAAAAAAGGGAACTCTTTCATTTTTGGACCTGCAATACATTCATTGTCATCTGAAATGTCATAAACATCATGTGCACAGCAATTTATCACACCAATTTATTCAACATCAACATTATGACTGAGGGCACTTAAATAAAAGCCATCTCGTCAAGTGAGCAGAAGATGTATGTGTAGCTCAAATGTTATGGGAAGCATTTTCTTTGAAACTCTTCCCACTACTTGAAAATAAAGATTGATCACATTTGAAACAACGTGCCCCAAGAGTTAGCTGCTGCCAACATGTGTTTGCCATATTGGTCCACAAATGAACAACCAGAATATCACCTTATTTTTATACACGCAAAGCATGTGGTTACTTTGAAAGGATGTGCAATGCCAATCACTCCTTGCTCTTTACAAGATAGCCTACATACTCTACATACCTAAATCAATCTTGAAATGATTAGATCTTCAACAAACTTCATCTTTACTCTAACCTTAGTGAAGAAATGTTGAATTCATTAACGCAGTTTGAATAAGAATAGTGCCATGACATGTTTGTGACTACTGTATTTAAATACAAAATGGGCAGACTCAATATTATCATGCAAAATACAAAAGATGCTTTTTCATGTTTAGGAAAAAATAAATCTAGGAAGCAATAGCATCTTATTTTAGAAGAGAAATCGTATTCATTTATTTAAAACTCTCCTTTGGAATGTCTTCTTGGATAACACATAAACATTTTGTGTTATTCTCAGACAATTTGAAACAGGTGAGCTGCGTGCTCTAAGATTTCAACTGAGAGAAAAGAACCAAAGTAAACAAATTTAATTTACTCACTACAAAGCCTTCTAAATACTCATCTGCAATTTGATCTGGGTCCGTATGATTTGAATTACGGTAAAGATAAGTTTTATTTTCAGGGAATTAGCCAATGTTAGCTCAGACCAGGTGAAAGACGGGCTCATGTCATGAAGATTTGAGGCACAACATCAGTGAGCCAGAGAGTGAAAGAGGCCTGCGACTGTATGAGGCGAATAGCTCGACTGCAACAGATGTTTGGAGGATCCAGATGTGAAGAGTAGACCTTGAAGATAAAACCACATAGAGCTGGAATGTCCTTGTTCACAGACTGTAGTTGGAAACTCACAGGCCAAAAAGTAAAAAGATACAATATGATATCTGGTCTTATTTTCCGCAGTAGCCGATGAATATATTTGAATGCTGTAGCTGCCTTTCCGTTTGAATTTGTGGTTGGAGGAGTTTGCCATTCTTGCACAGGATTAACACTGTGTACTGATGCACCAAGGTCTCACAGAAAACTATCCACATCTTCATTTTTTAAAACAATGTGATTCCTCTCAGCCCACAGATTGTGGTGGTGCACATCAAATCTCTTCTCATGTGGCCTTTCTGTCAGAGTAGCTGCTTAAAGAGTAACTTAATACCGGTGTTGCACTGCCCTTTCCCAAACTTTCAAGTCTGTTTCACCTCTGACAATACAGCATCACTGATGGATGTAGTTGGGTGTGGTCAGAAGTTTAGGCTACTCTTTTGCTCCTGTAAACAGTGATGTCACAGTGTACAGACCACACCCTGGACACATTTTTATCCTCACTGCCGAAAGGTTAGAAGTTTAACCATTGGAGGTGAGGAAAAACAGGATTTTCAGGGCATGTTAAGTCACTCTGTAAAGCTGCAGTAATCAAAACCTTCCTCCACTCTCTCTGTCGCCTTGTATCACTCCTCGAAATCTGTTCCATCAAACCCATCAGTTCAAACAGCAGCAGAACCCTGTGACACCTCATGTCTCATAGGGCCTGTTCTCTACACTTTGAGCCATAAAGACTCTCATCGCAACTCGCCGTGTCAAAGAAGCCCCTCCAGCACTTCACGGCCCCGGGGCAGAGCGCCCCAGGCTTCAGAGGCAGCTGTGACACCGTCTAACAGCAGGATGAGAGGCTAGTACACCACACACACATATGCAATCAACTCTCTCCCCTCAAAAGTTATTCCCCAGTGTTTGTCATCATTCTTCTTTGCCACTCATCGATACGAGCGCCATGGCATCAAACATAATGAGCCCAAGATCCTTGTGGAATCGAGACATGCTCAGACACGTGTTTTGTATTACACACCATTGTAGGCAAAGGAGGTACTGGAGTTCAGTTGGTAGAGCGTACGCCCCATGTATGGATGCTTTCAGACCGCTGCAGTGACTCCAGCCTTTACTGCATGTCATCCCCTCTCTCTACCTTCCTTTCCTTCACTTTTCAGCTGTACTGTAATAAAGGCAAAAATGTCCCCTGACCCCCTAAAAATATTAAAAAGAAGTCGTGCTTCAAAAAAAGAAGGGATTGGAAATTTATAATAAGTTGGAATCAGGCTTTCACCATCTAAAGCATTGGCATAAATAAAAGATAGACGACACATCTCCACTTCCTCCCGCTGTACAAAACTGAAGCCAAAACATCAACCACTGCATCTTGTGCTTGTGATGTCATTTGGAGCCAGAGTCTGTGCTGTAGTGTCCAGCATTGGAGCCACGCTTTTGAGTTTCCGCCCATACAGCCAACTGACTGATTAGAACTACCTAAAATGACAGAAACCATATAAGAGAAAAATTTATTTGACTTGTACTTTGATGTTTTAGTTTGGCCAATCTCCCACTTATAAATACTGCGGAAGCAGGGTTTATGACCTGTACTACAGACCCCCAGGGTTTGATCAAGAGGCTTTGACATTGATAGCATCTGTAAGCTCATGGTTTTGGTCTTACAACCCCAAAGCTCTTATAAATGCACTGTACTCTGTCTGCCCAACAGACAAAGTTAGCAACAATGTAGTGAAGACAGCAAGAGCATCTGGCAACTAACGAGGCAGACGTTTTAAAGACAAGTTTATTTTTCTCAGGAGCTGACGTGGAGACCAAAACACAGCTAAAAGGAAAGTGAAAATTTGTCAGGTGGACAGAGACAGGACATTTATTAAAGGATAACTTAGGTATTTTTCAACCTGGGCCCTATTTCCCCATGTGTATGTGTGTATGATTGATGGCTGCAACTCGTTTTAAAATAGCTGCGGTATTGAGAAACGAAGATGCAGCCGGCAGCCGCAAAACGAGTTATAACGGTAGACATCGGGGCAAAATGGTCCGTAAAAGTTTGTACATTAAACGTGCTTTTTTTCGCCACAGTCCGGCTCACATCACCAGTGTAATCTCTGTCAACAACATGCAAAGCGTCTCTCTTACCCGTTCACTCTGTGACGACATCTCACAGGATCTTTGCTTGTTGAAGAATGTATTCGTTGCAGCAGCAGGACAGCTGTTTTCTTGAGGTGTGTTTGGTGAAGTGTTTCAGGATGGGATGTCTTCTCTTCTTGGGCTGGCAGTAGTCATCTTGAGAAAAGTGTTCACTGCAGACCCGCTGGTCTGCCAGGCGCAGTGTCTGGACAGGAGCGTTAGCATCCAGTTGTAGCACAATTAGCCACAACTTCAGCATGTTGCTGTGCCACAAAGTCAGCCTATGAAAGCTGTACAGGGTGTTGCACGACATCCTGTTCTTGCACTTCGGCGAAGCAAAAACACGAACCATTGTTTTCAATAGTTGCAGTAAAACTTTCAGCTGAACTCTGGGACAGCTAACTCCGCTCTGACCCGGCTCTCAGCATGACTCCTGTTTTGTTCCGGCAACAAACAAAGATCCCGCGAGATGTCGTCACACACAGCAAGCAGTAAGTGAAGCATACTGTTGACAGAGATTACACTGGTGATGTGAGCCGGTCTGTGGTGAAAAAAAGCACGTTTAATGTACAAACTTTTACGGACCATTTTGCCCCGATGTCTACCATTATAACTCGTTTTGCGGCTGCCGGCTGCATCTGCGTTTCTCAATACCGCAGCTATTTTAAAACGAGTTGCAGCCATCAATACACATGGGGAAATAGGGCCCAGGTTGAAAAATACCGAAGTTATCCTTTAATGCTAATGTTGCTCCATGTCTGCTAATTGTGTGAACAGACAAGTGTTTCTTAACACATGCACCATAACTCATAAGCTTAATATATACTTTATTTAATCCGGAAATTACATTGAGATTTGATTTATAAGTGAGACCTGATTAGAGAGTTAAACAATTAAATAGAATAATTAAATATTATTGAAAATTGTGATAACATAGAAATATACTAATAAAATAACATTAACATAGCAAAGATTACATTCATTTAGATGATATACATTCATTTAGATGACAGCATTACAAATTACAGATAATGCACTTTAAAATGTACTTGGTATAATCCAAAAAAGAATAAAAACAAGCATATTATCTCAAGCGGTTACACCAAATTCTTTAATTGCTCTATGAGTATCAGCGTGTCAAGTTTCAGTCTACTCTGTAAATTATCTAAAGGCTGTTTTCCCAAGATTAGTATTTACTGTGCACAGCAAATCCTGAGAACGGGCGTGAGCACAGGAACAGCAATAAAAAAAAAAAAAGATGGTAATTTTTGGAGAAGTTTTTTACAGAGATGAAAGTGCTGATCACGCCTCAGCTGACAGAGACGGAAAGCCAGCTAATCTTTTGATTCCAAACACAGTGATAGGTGCCATATGGCTTGTCAGTAATAAACCCAAAGAGCTGAGTGATCAGCATCTAGATTTTCGGTAAGAGACAGGAGCACGTCTATAAATAACATAATCAACTACAGAGAGAAAGTTTCCTTTCTACAATAAAATGGGAAACAGGACCTGTTCCTGTACAAAAAAAACAAGCTGTGTCTTTAATATGTAACTTAAGTTGTTTATATGCGTTTTAAAAGTAAATTTGTCATCGATCCACAAGGTTACCCCCAGAATCTCCTATTAGAGCATATACAGAGAACCTTTCTATGGTATGAACTTTCAACCCAGAACCCTCTCTGGGGCTTCCATCCAGAACTTTTCCAGCCTTTAAGGGTGCTCACAAGAACCTACTAAAGGACATTCTACCGAGAACCCTTATACAAGGGTTTCAAGGTTTTGAATAATACTGTCAATTTCCTTAGCTCTAGAGAAAACCATAAACTTTGTTTATCTGTATTTACAAGTTTAAGGTTATGAAGTTCACACTGTAAGGTATTGAATAACCATGGCAGATTATCAATGGCTAATTCAGTAGAGTTTGAACTGTATAAAACAGTATCATCTGCATAAAAATGTAAGTTACATGTAAATGTAACTTGCGTGTCAATTTCATTAGCTCTAAATAAAACCATAAACCTTTTCAAAATCTGTATGTACAAGTTTAAGGTCATGAAGTTCACACTGTAAGGTACTGACTAACCATGGCAGATTATCAATGGCTGATTCAGTAGAGTTTGAACTGTATAAAATAGTATCATCTGCATAAAAATGTAAGTTACATTTGTTAATGGGCATCCCAGTCTTATTAATATAAATGGTAAATAATACTGGACCTGATATAGATCCCTAGAATCCACTCAGTTGCTGGAAGAAGAGTTACCCACTTTTATACATAGTTGCTAAACCATCTCAAAGTGCCAATATCTGATATATAAGATGATAATATGTCAGTGTTGCACTCGCAGCTTGTTCTGCTGTCCCCAAATGGCCAAAATAAAGTGAAATTACATTTAAAAAATAAATTAAATGTAGCCATGTGAACAAAGGATACAGAGTGTTTTTAGACTGTTTAAATAGTGTTATATGAATCCCCTGTGAAATTATTATAATAAAAGGTGTTCCTTTCTGTGAAGTAACACTGTCACTTTAAGAGCAGTGCAGGTTCAGATCACTTGAGAGTGCTGAGTGGTCGTTAAGACACTGGAGACATAGAAGCAGCTGTACCGGGAAAAACAAGTGACTGCTGAGGTGTGTATTTTTGATTATGTTGAGGAAAATACCCCATAAACTCTAATAAAACACAGAAATGGTTACCAGCGCCAGCAGACGAGAATGTGATGAAGTTCTCAGACGAAGGCTGATGAGTGATGATTTTGTATTCTTGCAGATTGCAGGAGATTTGTAAAACGTGTTGGCTGTGTGATATCTCCACCACGCTGAGGGAAAGACTGAACAGAGGGTTGGCGTAAGTGGTGATAAAGTACACTTATGAACAGAATCATATCTTACTGTGTATTCTGTATGCTTACGCATAACCCAGATGGAGATACAAAGATGTGTTGAGGTTCAGGTGTGTCTTTGCGTGCAGGCTGCACCCTGGAGTGGGAGTGAGTTCATTATTTTATAATGAGAAATTTCATTTTTACAGTTCATTGTAAAAATATATACTGTGTTCATGAATTTACTGTAAAATTTCCAAAGAGCTAATGCACTTTGCTATAAGAGATTTTATAAGTTGTGTTTTGTTTTGTTTTTTTGTTTTTTTATTTGTTTGTTTGTTTGTTTGTTTTTTGGCATTTCTGTGTATTTTCTTTATTTAGAGAAGGCAGCACTGTTTCCTACTTGCCTTGTACTGTCTAGTATCGTCTAGCACTGGTGCCTAGCTTTGTGTAGTTGTCTAGTATTGTCTACTACTGTCTAGTCCTGCCTAGTACCATCTAGTCTTTTTGTCCACTTCAATATTTTGTATTTGTTTCAATACTGAAAATTGAAGCTGCACAAAACAGAGACCCACAATTAAGACAAAAATATACCGAGAACCACTGAACAAGAACACATGCAATCTCAAAAACAAAGACACACACACTATCTAGTACTGTCTAGCATTGTCTAGTACTGTCTAGTGTTGCCTAGTTGTCTAGTAGAGTCTAGTCAAGTCAAGCATACACTATAAACTGAAGTTCATTAGAGTTGTCAACAGGAGACATTGAGCATAGCATCTGTCAACTGTAAATGTTCCTATATTGTGGTACTACCTACACCACTATTTACCAGTATTACTGTGCTCAGTTTTAAGCTTAAGGTTGATAAGTGCAGAAAAGTACAGGAAAAGTACAGAATGAGGTAAAGATATTTTTCTGTTTTGTTCCCCTTGTGATTTTTGTAAAACCTCCAAAATTGCAGTGTTAATGTTGCTCTTATTGTTATTGCAGTTGACTCACAAAATCATTTTACTGTGTACAGTCCAATCATTTATTGATCTGGCCACATGAAAATGCATAAATGAATAAATAAATAAATAAAGCAGCTCTAAGGAAGGAACCCAAAGGAATGTCATGTCTGCATTGACACAAACCTTTTCTCAAAGCAATTAAACAGTCATCTCGCAGAGTTTGCAGAGTGAAGTGTGAGCTTAGCACCTTTATTTGACCGACACGTCCAAAGCAGAGGCAAAGGTATTTTAAGGTGAGCGTGGTCATGGAGGTCAATGCCATAAACTTGCAGTTGTGCTCTGGCAGGTGCGCAAGAAGATGATCTATATTAGCCAGTGGAACATAAAACAATAGCTCTCAGGGATTTTATGCAAAATTGATGAAGGCACAGCTAATCGCCAGTTAACATTTACTCCATTGATCATAAAAAGAAACATGTGAACAGACAAGTTGGCCGCTGGCTCATGCCGAGATTCCAGACAGTCTCATATCACTAAATCTTGTTTTCATTTTCATACCCTCCAGCAACCAGCTTGAGACAATCCTCTGAGGCACTCTTTAATGAATGTGTTTATTTTATTTTATACTTTCCCGTTATTCCTCTGACTCTACTGAAAAGTAAATGCATAATATCAAGTTCACGTCTATCGATATGTGGCCTACAAGTGACGGAAGGACTGTCTCAAATGAAATCAGATGTCAACTTTGGGTTAGATTTTACAGTGCAGTCCTTCTTACCATAAAACAAATATGTAAGATGAAACTTGAGCCCGTAATAGCCATTTTGGATAGGCTTTTAATATCAGTGCAGTGTCAACAAATGCTGGTGCAATCTCTTTCCATGTTTAGTTGTGATGGATTTTACAGGGGATCAGACTGAGAATGCTAACATCTGTTTGGTCTGTCAGAAGAAAGACTGATTTGATCCAATAAGTTTTAGATAGATGTTGTTTCAATTTGGTTGCAGAAAGAACCAGAGATTCATTTTCCCTTATCTGTGCTGTCAAAAAATGTGCGCCTGCTCAATATAAAATAAATAAAAGACATTCAAGGGTGGAAATGGTAATTGTCTGTAATGGACCATACACTTGATGTTTTTGGATTTGGAGCAGTTCATACTCTGAATGATCAGACAAGCTTTTTATTCCATGTAAATTGTAATTGTATTCCACTGTGCCAATAAACACTCATTTCATTTTAGTTTTTTTTTTTTTTTTTTTTTTTTTTTTTTTTTTTTTTTTAGCTTACTAAGAAGCCTGAAAATTATTGTATGTTAATTATTGTTCTCATTAAAAAACTAAAACAAATTCAAGCAAGGCTCTGACTGATCGGAAACTGCCCAAGGAATCTCAGTGATAAGGTAATACAACGCAACACCGGAAATAATACAGACATTTTCCAGAATGTAATGTAATTCTGAATTAACATTATGGCTAATGCCTAACGACACCCATGGAGACATTATTGTTGTTTCACTGAAAACAACAAGAAATAAGGCGTAGCATCATAAAATATATTAAAACCAGAAAGACAATAAACAATAATAACAAGAATATAGGAAATAGTTATATGAACACATGCAAGAAGTCCAAGAAAATAATATTTTTAGTAAAACTAGAACCTTGTGGCTGTATGCCTCTGCCAACCAGTCAAGCTGCAGTTTACATTCATATCTGTCCAGACTCATATAAATCATGCAGTGAAGACTTAAGAAGACTTTAAAGAATTTAATTTAAAAAAAAAAACCATAAATAAAAGGTATTAAATCCTTAAGCTTTTTAGATAAAATTGAAGTTCTCACTATATTGATATCGATTTCAGTGAATAATTTCCATTTAGAAACATTCTGTCTACACATAGAGACTATTTTTACAGAGGAGGACAGAGGACTGAACATAATGATGTCACAGTGTAGTTGACCTTTGACATTTTTCGATATAAAGTTATCTCCTCATCATTGTATCCTATCGGAAACATGTGAGATGTTGTTGTATTTAGCATATGAATTCTTTTGTTAAGACCAAAATCAGATTTTGTGAGGTCACAGTGACCTTGACCTTTGACCTCCAAATTCTAATCATTGCATCCTTAAGTCCAAGGGAATGTTTTTGCCAAGTTTGAAGAAATGCCCTACTGGTATTCCTGAGATTTTGCATTCATGAGAATGGGGCGGACGTGAGGTCACATGGCCTTGTTTTTTGACCTTCAAATCCAAGTCCAAGTGATCATTTGTGCCAAAGTTGAATTTTCCACCGTGTATGGCACAAAAACCAATTCAGTTTAATGAGATGTCTCAAATCATGATAATCACGATAACAATAATTTATTTCAATAACCACTTTTATAATTCACTGAACAAGAGCTGCTTTTCACAGAAAACATTCACTGGCTCCAGTGAGAATTGATGGATATGGGTCATGCATGCCAAACACTATTGTTTCTTGATGTACCGCAAATGGTGTGTCATGACAACATTTTTCCTCTGTTAGATATCCTTAATATTTTTCCCATATAAAAATAAATTAATGATTGCTGATTGCACACACACACACACACACACGGATGGTCTCAGTGATGGCTCCAGTGAACACGAGCCCTGGAGCTGAGAATGATTTGTAATGGCAGATATATTAATTCACAGAACTTTCTGTCAAATACAAATCCAGATGCTATGCAAGAGGACATCAAGACCCAATGATGTTTCATTTGAATGACATGTAAATAATTATTATGTCTGATACAACCTGCGTTTTGTTAAGTGGTGCACCAAAAACTGAAGTGATTTAAGAGCCACGGAGAGGCAGATCAGGACATAACAAGGCTATATATCTCAGGCTTTGCAAAACCTCTATTTAATTTTTACTCCACGTTTTCTGCTTCTGCTCCTTCATTCTCTCTGCTGTTCTCTCTCATCCCCTCTCCCTGCGTGGTGCATGGATTACTCAGCTCCAGTCTCCATGCTTCTTCTCTCTGACCGGTATTGTTTATGTTGCACTCGACCATGATTCGCCTCCCACAGATGTTCTGGAACTGTCCAGGGTGTTAATCACAAGTAACGTCCTCCATGGTGTAAAGGAGCCTGGCGTTATTTCAACCTTCCCCAAACGTCTGTATAAGGCTGGTGTGTTTTTCCCATCCAGAGGCTAATGAGTTCATTAACACTTGAAACTGAAAGGGGCCTCTTAAAGTGTCTAAACTTACAAGACAAAAGACTGAGCAATGGCATCACTCACTACTGTATAACACAGTATTTTTCTGCAGTGTTTTTAGGAACTAAGACTTGCCAGTGCCTGAGATTTCTATGTACGCT
>JAJHUR010126163.1:0-18757 GCA_027495735.1 Lutjanus campechanus | reverse complement strand
GGCATGTACTGGGCCAGTGACATTTTCATAGGCAACGCAGGCTTTAAAAAGACCATGACAGCCAGACGATTTGAGAAGCTCACGCAGTATCTGCAGCTGTGTGACCGAGAGTCTGAGCTCGTGCGAGGGGAGCGAGGGTACGACGGCCTCTTCAAAGTCAGACCTCTCCTTGATGTGGTGGAGAACACCATGTGGGACGCGTACACGCCCAACCGCTGTTTGACCGTAGACAAGTGTGCCATTGTCATGAAGGGACGCTTCTCCCCCACCCAGTACATGCCCTCCAAGCCCCTGAGGAAGGGGCTGACAGTGTGGATGCTGTGTGACTCACGCTCAGGCTACTGCCACCGGGCCAAGATCTATGTAGGCAAGCCCGGTGAGGATGAAGCGGCCGCCTCCCTGGGCTACAGGGTTGTGACCTCCCTGGTGCGTGGCCTGGAGGGTCAGTACCACCACCTCTTCATGGACAGCTTCTTCACCTCAGTGCCCCTCCTCCAGCGGCTGCTGAGGGACGGACTCTACGCCTGCGGGCCCACCCAGCCGGGCCGCAAAGGTTACCCAGAGGTTCTTCGCCCCCGTAATGTGGGGAAGCTCTCCCAGGGGGAGTTCTACCAGTGCCAACGTGGCAACCTGGTCGCTACGGTGACGCGGGATGCCAAGGTGGTCAGCTGCCTCTCCACCAACTCTGCTCCAGGGATTGTGGGTATCAGTCCGGGCCGGCAGCTGCGCGAGGCAGATGGGGAGGGCGAGAGTGACAGCATGGAGAGCTCAGGTTTGTCCTTCGGCGTCCCTCGCCCTCTGCCGCTGCTGCTGTACCAGGAGAACATGAGGGGCGTCGACCTGTGCGACCAGCTGAGGGAGTGCTACCAGGTCGGCCGGCCGTGTAAGAAGTGGTGGCGCTACTTCCTGTGGTTCTACGTCAATCTGTGCATCGTCAACGCCTACATCATCCTGAGGGAGAGCCGAGGCGGGGCGCCACCAGCGGGCTTCAACGGCAAGCAGTTCACCCAGCGCCACTTCCGGGTTCGCCTGGCGCAGCAGCTGATCGGAGACTACCAGGGGGCAAGGGGCATGGAGCGGGCAGCACGCAAGAGACACGCAGACTCACCCATAGAGTACGGACACCGCCTGGAGCGCATGTCAGAGCGCTCCCGCCGCTGCAGGAACTGCACCAACAAGGGACTGCGACACGAAAGTGTCTTCGGCTGCAAGATATGCAACGTCCACCTATGCAGGGGAGGATGCTTCTCTGAGTTTCATAAATAAAACTGAACTGATTTTTGTTTTTATATCCTTTGTGTAATCAAACTTGTGTCAAGGGATTTTTTAAAACAGTAAAACTATTTGTAATTCCAAAGGTTACCACTACAAGTGCACAATATAGTCACACACTTTATGTAGAGCTAGTTTTAGGATAGAAGTATTATTATTGCACGTATAATAAACTGAGAAACAGTAGATTATTTGAATTAGTATAGAATGTTTTGGCAACTTGCCTTCTGTAACACTGACAGAATTGCCTTGTGTCACTTTTTTATACGTTTAAAATAATGAGAAGGATTTTATATGAAAAAGAAGAAATCAAAATTCTGCACTTACAATAGATCAGAAAATGTTTACTATGGGAAGTTTATCTCTCTGCTTTTCCAAAATAAAAACTTCATTATGATATGACTTAACCGAATCACCTGTTTCTTTATGTGGTATTAAAGCAAAGAGGGAAAATGTTAATGAAATCTGAGCTTGAAATGAATCTGTGCTGGTTTGAAATGGGTTCAGTTCTGGATGTTCTTGTTCCTTCACACACATGAAAATCTGTGTGTCTCTGGGCATTCAAGGGGACACAGCTTGGAGCAATTAGAGAGCAGAAAAAGCCCCTCAGTACTCTCCAGCCAACGGACCTAGTGATGCCATTTCTTTCTCCAAACCGCACTACAGACACAGAGCCATCTGTGGCTGTATTACACTGGGTCCAAACCCAAAAAGCGGTACTTGTTACTGACATGATTGGAAAACGGAGGGAAGATGGCAGAAAGACACTTTATGGGAGAAGAATTTTAAAATGATTTGTTAGAGTGAGACAAAAGAGTGAAGACATTTATTTGAATCATGTAAATCAGCATGTACACAGTTAGTTAAATGATAAATCTGTGATATATTTACTTCAGTAAATCATAGAATGACCATGATATGTCATCAGAGATGAAGGAAACATGCAAAGTCGAAAGACTGACTACTGACAACTGGCAACGATGCTACAGTCAGGATTTTCTCCTTTGAAATGTCTGTTCTAGCCCGTAACTTGTGTTATTGTTTGCCTGTTTCACATGAATTAGAGTTCAAGTTTATGGCGAATGTTTGCAGAATGAGTTAGTGTCTGTTTATGAGTTGTAAGAAATCATTAATAATCTTTTAGAAGGAGTAGATGTGGTTAAATTTAGCAATATGTTAATGGAGTCTGGCAGGCTGAAAGGCAGATGATCACTAGAATCAAACTCCAGAGTGTTTATTTTCAGAGCAGTGATCTTTTTGTTTGCAGGATAAAAGGCTTAGCTTTACATTGACAAACATTTAACAGATATAAACAGCTGATCAATTTACAGTTTAGGACTCATCATCGCTTTTATGGTCAAATTACAATGTTTCACTTGTCTTGCACCTATTTAATGTACAGTCTATGGCTCCAACTCGCTATCTGGACTCATTTGTGGATGCGCAGTTGCTACATGTTGCTACTTTAAATGGTCAAAGCTGTTCCTGCAATCCCAAAAGAGGAGGACAATTAAATTAAAGGAGCAAAATGTAACAATTGAACATTCAAAAAGTATTGCAGTCCAAATAGTGAGTTGGAGCCAAAGCGTGTTGTTGCCTCCTTCCCAGACTCGAGGAAGCTCAGGCAGGCTGCAGGAACACTACAGGAGCACAAGATGAGCACAACATTGTAATTTGATTATAACAAGTCAGGATGATTCCTACACTGTAAGTTGATCAGCTGTTCATAACTGTCAATTGTTTGTCAATTTGAAGTCAAGGCCTGAAAGGCCACTGCTCTGAAAATACACACTCTGGAGTTTGAGTTCAGTCACTGCCTTTTAGCAGCCATTAATGTGATAACTGCCAATAACGTAATAATTTTTCAGTTCTATATTTATATTTGCAATACACATTTTGAACCAATAATATAATAACTATTTGCATGTAATGTAAGTTATTGAAATACTGGCTGGGTTCAAGGAAATCAGTAAAAAATGTAATAATTGGAGCCGATAATGTGATAATATTCTTATATAACTATGTTTCAGTTTTATTTAAGTGTCAGACTTCCATAGCACTTACCCGTACTGTTGCTTCTTTCAAATAGCTGCTCAAAACCCTGAACAATCCTGACCCCTGAATCTCTGTCCAAACTCTGAGGAACATGACAGCGTCCAAAGAAACTCAGGTTTTTGAGCAGCTATTTGAAGGAACCAACATGAGGGTAAGTGTCATGGCGGTGTGACACTTTATAGCCAATAAATAAAACTTTTTTTTTTTTAAAGATATGGATACAGTATATTATTACATGATCAGCTCCAGTTATTATATTTTTCATGATTTTTGTAACCCAATTAACATAAACATTATTTAAAATTACATTATGCACAAAAAGTTAGCATGTTCTTAGTTTATGAGCATTTTTTTCTACATTATTGACCAATTATTACATTAAGAATGAAAACAAAAACATTGGCAGTTATTAGAAGAATGGCGGTTCTTACATTATTGGCTGCTACGTGCCTGCCTCACTGCCTGCCAGAGTCCATTAACATATTGCTCAGTTTAACTGTTATCATCTACTCCTTCTAAAATATTTTTATTATTGATGTCTTACGACTCATAAACAGACACTTACTCATTCGGCAAACATTCTGTATTAATTTGAACTAAACAGTGTGAAATGGTACACAAGAACACAAGTTATGGACACCGTGGCTGTCGCATCTCAAGTATCTCAACTTAGCATGTCTCCTTTATCGCTGATGGCATATTGTGGTCATTTTATGATTTGTAAACAGTAAATATTTTACAGATTTCTCCTTCAAGAAATATTTGTGACCAGTGTTAAACATAATGTGTACTTTCATTAAAGCTTTTCTGTCCACACTGTCTCACGGCTAGTGAGCTAAATGCTGTATGTAGGCAGAGACAGGCTGCTTCAGCAGGTCAGACTGGCCGTCTCCTGTGTCTCCTTCTGAGGTCTCTCTCTCCTTCCTCCCTCTCCCTCCTCAGGCTCTTCTGTGCCATCCTACACATTCACACACACACACACACACACACACACACACACACACCCTCCCTTCCCCTTCACTCCGCTCTCTCTTGCTCTCCCTCAGCCGTTCCCCAGCTGGGAGAGGGTTAGTCAACTGGACGGCCATCCCGCTGATCTGCGGGAGCCCCTTTGGGGAGTTACCATGGCAACCGTGGCCGATGAAGACAGGGAGTCGCCAGCAGGCCCGCATGGTTGTCATGGTACTCGCTCTGGCTACGGAGGTGGGAGGTGCCAGAGGCCACACCTCCCTACCCCTTCTCCAAAACCAGGCAAGGCTGTGGTGTGCGTGTGCGTTTGTGTGTGTGTGTGTGTGTGTGTGTGTGTGTGTGGGGAGCTGGCTGGTTGACAGCCTGCACACTGTACACGAAGCCAGGCTGGTTACCAGGCAGGCTTTGCTACAGCGCAGCCAAAGACTACGACTACTGCTGCCAAAAATGAAGTGAATGACATGAAACTGCTGCTCCGGAGACGTCTTTATGCAGGTGTAGGATTCAGGGATTAGAGGAATCTTGTCACACTGTGTCCTGCATCGCACCAAACCTACTGAAAGTTTCTATTTTAAGTGTAGTGAAGAACATGAAACACACTGCTGCTTTGCAGATATCTTCATGCAGGTGTAGGAGGCACAATTAGCTAAACCCACTCTGTGTACTACATAAAACCACACTGCAAATTTCTATTAATCATACAGCATTTAGAGGCTGTATTTTCCATTTTCTCAACATTTGCAGACTTATGTCAATGGCTGTCAGTCCCCCTCTACCCACATAGTCATTATTCTATCAAAGTTATTAGTGACTTACAATAATTGATACATTAAAAGCTGTTTTCAGACATATCATTTGAATCATATTTTATGTGTTTTCACTCAAATATTAATACATTCTCCAACTGGCTCAAGTGACACATGATGACAAGTCATTGCAGCAGATGTGAGCTGACTTATGAGTTTCATTTTCCAATTCCCACAAAAGCATTGCAGAGAACATCAAAGAAAATAAAAAACAGAAGGAAGGGTTGGTCAGTTACAGCATTCTAGGGTCTGTTATTTCGTTTTATGCAACGCTTAGTTCCCACAAGTAATTTGACCAGACGAGAGACATTCCATGAGTGCTGATATAGTGTACAACAGCACCGTTAGCCTATATTAACGTCACAATGACTAACAGATAGAGACCATAGAGACCAGAGGAAGCAGGAGGCGTCTTGTGCATGATTCAGGGCTCATTACTGTGGGATCACTGTCACACACTTTTTAATCAAGTGCAGCAGTTTTAATAGCTTTTGATCTGTTAATCAAGGGAATTACCCGCTCTTACAAGCATATGTGTTATCATTGTTAGGAATAGATTTGCATAAATATGTACATGGTTATAGAGATCAATTATAAGATCGATCGCTTCCTGAATAGATTTCACAATCAGCAGATGGGTTTATGAGTAGTTCAGCTTTTGAAATCATGCTACAGTCACATATGCTATCATAAAATCATGTGGTCGGTTTGTTCGCTTTCAGACCATGAACAAACTGCAACTGGAGTCCGCTTGGAAGCAGGCAGAGTCTCACTTTTTCGAGCGGTCTCTGTCTGTTTGTTTGGTCCACGTCTCAACATAACATGGACATTTAGTCTGTATAGAAGGGTGAGCTGAGTAAAGTCTTGAGGCAGATTTATGGATCTAAAGGAGAGCTCCACTGCGGTAATGTGTTGACTAGCAAGCTAACGTTAGTGCACAGGTGCATGTCTGTGTTGTTTGCCAACAGGCCAGTTTCAAACCAGTTATGGAACTATTTGCGTTGGTGGAGCCACAAAAAATGTGTAAATAAACAATGAAATCATAATCTGTTGTCAGTTATTACTGTTAACTAATAAGACGCTTGAAGAACTGTTGTATGAAAGCGATATCACACTTGAGGTCATGCACGCCCTCTTGTGTGATATTGCTTTAAGGTATAAATAACAGACTGTTGCTACAGACAAACTCTGGAAGGGAAATGGAATTATTTTTAAATAGCTAAAAATCATTTTAAAATTAATATTTTGTGTCAAATTATTGTTTTTTTAAAAAGTACATAGCTGTGTAATAAGTGGGATGATGTACATCGAGAGGGTCATTAACACCACACACCACTGTGTCATGGTTTATTTCGCAATAATAGCTAACGATAGTGTTGGGTAACATCAACTAGGTGTTAGCTAACTATTTAATCCATATGGCTGCTCTTTTATTGCTGTTGCTCACAGTGGAAGTCCTGACTCAGCACTGTTGTGAATTTCCCAAACAGAACATCTTTGGATTTTTCTACAGATGTCACCAAAGCCTTTAATCATCTGTCTTGAAGTTAAGTACCAATAGTTGGTTTTGCTCCAATTATTTGTATGTTTCAATGTATGTTTAAGTATGTTTTAATGAGAAAAAACAATGTTTACAAAGTTGTTGGGTGTAACAGAATGAGAAAAGTAGCTTCAGATGGGAGGCAACAGACATAAAAGCTGATAAGCAATGTTAGATTGAGTATTTAGGATTTCCTAATGTGAGATAAGACAGGATGAAGTAAGATAAGATACAATAGGATTCCTAAAGTTAGTTCTTCCTATTTAAAGAGTTAAGATAGGAAGTTAATGTGATAAGGCCCATGCTGGCTGTACGTTATATCTTACATAGAACATTCAGGACTCCAGATTTTGGTGCCAGTTATATTAAAACTTATGGGAGATGCAAAGTCAATCATGCTATTTGGAGACCAACAAATACATGAATGCTGAAAACTTCAGTCAGTACACTTTTTCACTTTTTCCATCTTTGTTTTTTGTTTTTTTTTTCATTTTGTTCATGCGGTATAGATCTGTTGGGTTTCACTGTGTTTCTCCAATCATCTCCTATAGGTTTCAGTAGAACTAGTATTAAAGTCTGGCACCAGGCAGAGCTTATAATGTTCTGTAGTAATGTAACGTGCTGGAGGACATGTACAGTAGAATAGTGGAATGAATGTGCAGCCTGTGTTGGTCACTCTTGTACTTTTGCATTTTTCATGTTGAGAGTCAAACATTGTCGATTTTCTTCTCCGTTTTGTGGGCTGAACGTGAAATCGTGAGGCTGCCCTATTTATGCGTCAGAACCAAACACTGCTTTCTCTCCCTCTGGGTAGGTGGGTGTGCTGTATGTGGTGTCACAATAGCCAGATCTAATGTTTCCAGGATGGATCCCGACCATAAAATGCTCAGCTCTCAACATGTTTCCCCTCCTGGGCAGGGAGAAATCTCTGAGTCTCGCGTCAAGAACACGGGCCTGGTTTCACTTAAGAACCGATGGTTGGGCAACACATGTACTGTTAGAATCATGAATGTGCCTTTGTTCAGTTCTTTCCTCTGTTGCAAACTGAGTCCACGGACAAGGATGAGCGTGAGAATCCCCTAACATCTAATTCTCATCTCTTACTGAGTCATTGTTTGTCCTTCTGCTGCGCTGTAGTGTTTGCATGTTCACTCCCAACAGTCAGGACTGAGAAAGAGACGGTGAAAGACAGCGTCTCATAGAGAAGAATCCTTTTTTTTTTTACCTGAACGAATTTAACTTATTAAAGGACAGTACATACTCCTGCACTTAAGTACAATTTTTTGGTGTTTGTACAATACCTTTCCATTGTATGCTACATTATACTTGTAAGATCATACTTGAGTAAAAGTAAAGATATCAGGCTATAATATTACTTTAGTAAAAGTAGAGATGTAGTGCAGTACACGTATAAAGATGCATAAAACAGATATACTCAAGTAAAGCACAGAGTAAAGTACCACAAATTTGTGCTTAAGTATGCTTAGTTACATTCCACCCCTGCTTTAAAGTGTAATATTGTGCCTTTTCAATAAAAACAGACATATAGTAAACTTGTATAATAGAATATCTGGTTGAAGATTAAACCAATATTTCCCAAATGCTTTGGCTGGATCTAGTTGGAGCCTCTTGTTACATTTCAGATGTCCAAGAGTTGTTAGCAGCTCCACTAAAGAGACATTTCCCTTATAAACATCACACGTGGTTTCATTTAAATAATTGTTTGAGGCTCAAAGATCTAAAATCCAATCCAGTATTCGAAATGAAAACAGATTTGTGTAGCAGATCTATGTTGTTTTTGTTTTTTGCTTTTCTACCCCATTAAACTAAACTACCAAACTGTGTATAAAATAATTAAAACTAGCTTCAACCCAACCATTTACAACAGTGAAATACCAAATGCACTGATGCATCTGTATTAATCTAATAATGTAATAGACGGAAAGAGTGCTTTTACTTTGGACACTTGAAGTACATTTACTTCATAGTTCTTCCCTACATTTACTTAAGTATAATTTAAATGCAGGACTTTTACTTTTGCTGGCTTTATAATAATGTATTGGTACTTTTATTCAAAGCCAAACCGTGCAGGAAAAACGAGGCGTAGACTCACAAAAGCAATCCCGCTCAATCATCACCCACAACACACCAGAAGTGTGTGACGATGCCTGCATCTGCAGAGACCCTGCCCTCCACTCATACCATATTTGCTCATTATTTTTGCTGTGCTTAGGACACTTTACCAGCACAAAACACCAGTTTTTGACTTCCTGGGACTGAGACTTAACAATCAGCTATCTTTCTGGTGTGTTCACGAACAGCACTAATCTATGTCTGAAATGTTAAAGTATTTAAAGTGCAGTACTTGAGTAAATGTACGTAGGTACTCTCCACCGCTGCATTGGAGTATGTAAAAAAGTAAAAATCTGACACTGGGCTAAACTTTAACAAGACTTGTTAAGTTGTTAAACTGAGCTCACTCCATCTCAACTAGCTAACAGTAAATTACTGTATGAATTAATGCATCAGTATCAATAATGTAATAGATGATAATGTGTCAGTCACAGGTGATATTTTTCAAGAATGAGTACTTTTACTTTCGACAATTTAGGTACATTTAATTGATAATGCTTCCATACTTTCACTTAATCCAGATTTTAAATGCAGGACTTTTGCTTGTAATAGAATATTTTTACATTAGTACACTGGTACTTGTACTTAAGTAAATGATCTGAGTACGTGGATTTAAGTACAATCATTCAAATCACAGGTTTCAAAGCCTGAGACTGTGGGCCTCCCCAAAGATAAAGCTTAGAAAGGTGCCACTCTTAGTTTACTTGTTTAGTTTTGCTCAGTTCCTTGTTTATGACATTTGACCCCAACAATTGAGCAAAGATATCCTAATATTGCTGTTTGAAATAATTTAAGACTACACCAAAATAAAAAGGTCAGGTCTGACTCTGGGAAAGTGGTGAAAACAGAAAAAGAAAATCCCCACACTACTCTTCAACCAAATCACACATATTTCTGCTATGTCTCATTTGATCTGATGTTATAATAAGTTATCTAATATTTTCGAGAGACCCGCCTCCCACTTTGAAAACCTGTGATTCACAGTGTATCATAGACTCACGTCACTGTCATTGGTGGACTACTTGGTGACACACATCTCCATCTAGTGGACGAGAGAACGCACAGTGGATACATTTTCAGAAACGTGAAACATTGAGCTGTAGCATCCCTTCAACCAGGAAGTTTTCTGAACCAGATGGATCTCTTTGGTTTCTGTTGATGTGGTTTTGGCGAACCCAGCAGAATGACCAGAGGAAGTTTGATCTCTGGGTCTCTCGCCAGAGGGACATCGAGAGTGACCTGGAACCAAAGAAACACAACTTTTAATCCTATCTTTAGTTCAAATACTACATACTTATTATATACATTTTATTTATATAAATTAATCAATAGTTATATAAATAAAAGCAAAGTAATGTTGATATGAAGTTACAAAAATTAGAAACTTGCTCATTGTACAGTGTACAGTATGATTTCTTCATTCCGGCTCTCTGTCACTACACCAGTGTTTACTGAAAACACCAACCTAGCCCTCTCTGCGCTGATGGCAGGACAGAACAGGTTGGCCTGTAATACGACACCTTCTCCTACATGTATCCTCACTAGTGTGTAGGCAAACCATGAAGGCTGCCCCCCCCCCACCTCCCCCTTTAACCCCTCCTCCCGCTTTCTCTCTCTGTCTCTCCCCATCATACAGCCACTGTGTGGTGCTGTTGTCATCATGCGTGCTCCTTTTCAGCTTGACAAAAAGAGAACAGATGTGTTTTTGCAACCACCCTATAATCAGTCTGTTTCTCCAAACTACAGATCATCAGTGGCATCTAAAATGACCCTAAGATCAAAATGAGTTTTTCACTTTGCATCGACTCATCAGTTTATGAGAAAGAATGTATTAATACTGAATTAATCCCACTAAGGTAAACATTTAATATACCTAATTCAGACTCAAATATCTGCAAGTCTGCAGTCTTGTAAAAGAGAATATTTCAGTCCTTTCCCACAAAGTCTTGGAACTCCCCATGCATTGTTAATTATTGAACTAGAATACAATACAATACAATACAATACAATACAATACAATACAATACAATACCCCAGTTCCAAAAAAATTGGGACATTGTATGGAACATAAATAAAAACAGAATGATACAATGATTTGCAAATACTTGTCGACTTTTATACAGCTGAATGCCTTACAAAGACAAGATATTGAATGTTCAAACTGATCAATTTTATTTTTTTTGTAAATATACACTCATTCTGAAGTTGAGGCTGATAAACACGTTTCAAAAAAAGTTGGGACGAGGGCAGCAACATTACCACACGGGCTCCGGACCACTTTGGAAAATCGTTGTCAAAAATTTTGTCACTGCATCTACAAATGCAAGTTAAGACTTCCACGCAAAGATCAAGCCATGTATCAACATCAACCAAAAAGCAGATTGTTTTCAGAAATCATGGATGTCATGACGTCCGGGCTAAAGAGGGAAACGACCATCCAGATCGTTACCAGCATTAATTTCAGAAGCCAGCAGCTGTGATGGTATGGGAGTGTGTTGATGCCCATGGCATCGTGGGAAACTGTCACACCTGTGAAGGCATCATTGATGCCAAAAGGTACATACAGGTTTTGGAGCAATTATGCTGCCATCAAGACGTCTTTTCAGAGACGTCTCTGCTTGTTTTAGTAAGACAATGCCAAGACACAGTCTGCATGTGTTACAACAGCGAGGCTTCGTAGTAAAACAGCTCAGGTACTAGACTGACCAGCCTGCATCCAGACCTGTCTCCCATTGAAAATGTGTGGTGCATTATGACGCACAAAATACAACAACGGAGCCCCCGGACTGTTGAGAATCTGAAGTTTTGTATCAAGCAAGAAAGGGAAAGAATTTCAATATCAAAACTTCAATAGTGAGTGTCTTCAGTTCCCAAACACTTACTGAGTGTTGTTAAAAGAAGAGGTGATGTACCACAGTGGTCCCAACTTTTTTTGGAACATGCTGCAGGCATCAAATTCAGAATGAGTGTATATTTACAATAAAGCTAATGTGTTTGAACATAAATATCTTGTCTTTGAACTGTATTCACTTGAATATAGGCTGAAAATGATTTGTAAATCGTTGCATTATGTTTTTATTGGAACTGTAACTTTGTATTGCAAACTCTTGTCTGAGGTTTTACAGGGACAACTCAAACCAGACGCAGTTCTGGCAGCGTTTGAGTGAAAGCAGCTATGATAGAGCTGTCAAACAACCCATATAATATGATATATTTGTGACAATGTTAGTGGGAAGGCTGATATTGTTAAATTGGAAACAGAAAAGCCCATCAGCCTACTCACGCTCCCACTTACAGAAACAATCGCATTTTCACTGAGAAGGGAGGTGAATATGTTTTATTTGATATGTTAACCTTTTATGGACTATTTCAATGAGATAAACCCATGAATAATAATCAGAAACATGGCCTTATTCACAGTGATATCTGTGGCATCCCATTTTGTTATTTTGTTGTTCTTTTAATGTGTATTTGACTGTTTTTTCTTACTTCCTTGCACAAATAAATGTACAAAATAAAAGCATATACGGTAGGTAACTGTACTTGAAACTCTCCAATAAACAGAGGTTGAAAAAATAATGAATTAATCCCATTATGTTGTGTTTGTGAACACAATATACTGTAAATACCTTGAGTCTGTACTCGAGCTTCATCATGCAGCAGTTGAAGAAGGTCGGGGGCAGCTGAGGAGGAATACTCAGGACTTTGGTTATAGTCTGGCTGCTCTCAGCTGGGACAGAGTCCCCTGTCGCAAACAGGGTCTCACTTGTGTGGACGATCCGCTTTGACTGAGCAGCAAAAGTCTGCTTCTCACACAGGTAGAATTTGGGTGTTACTGAGCGTGCTGATTCATTGAGTACCTCTACAGAGACTCCCATTGCTTCACCTATTTATATTTAGGACCAAAAAAAACATCATTACTGTCTGTGTCAAGGACATTCAGAAAATATATATCCTCAACAACATCTGTTTACCTTGCTTTAGCCCCATTTTTTCTGAGGTAACATTCATAGTGACCTTTGCAGCGCCGAA
The DNA here is from genome assembly GCA_027495735.1 of Lutjanus campechanus. Taxonomy (NCBI): domain Eukaryota; kingdom Metazoa; phylum Chordata; class Actinopteri; order Lutjaniformes; family Lutjanidae; genus Lutjanus; species Lutjanus campechanus. Next base: position 5,950 of record JAJHUR010126163.1, on the reverse strand, counting down.
AAATGAGATCCTGGTTGCCTGCTGTTGCTCCTACCAAAGAAAAACACAAGTTGTCAGGGAGTCAGATCTCTAAATACTGGTTTTGAGCAGCATTAGCTGGATATTATGATGCTGATGCAGGGAAAACCAATTCCACACCTTCAGTCCAATGATTATCATCTCTGATTTGGAGGCGAAGGGGAACTCAGACTTGGTCAGAAAAGGGAACTCGGTCTTGGTTTTGTGGACGAGCCAGATTGACTGAGTCAGCTGTGCTCGCAAACTGTATGTAATTTTGCCCCACTTCCCTTCATAAGATGAAGGCATGTCTCTGTGGGGAAATAAACAAGAGCAATTATTTGATTTCAGCAGCTGGTAAGAAAGTGTTTACGATGAACATGAATTCCATAGAGAAGGCTAGTTGGATTAGCACACGCACGTGTTTGGAATCAGAAAGGTGAATGGATACACATTTCTCCCGGGGCCGATGATTTCAGAACCTTATAAAAAGAAACATTATTTTTGTTAAATGTACATCAGCTTTAAAGGGAAAATTTAATGTGGATGTCTAGTCAGTGCTGATGGTAAATGTGGTCAAATGAGGCCATAAATTCCTTAGTGCGTGCTATGTTGACCCAGAAAACCGAGTTCTCCTGCTTGTGGAGCTGTGCTGGCAGCACATGCACCAGGATGCGTTGCATGCGAGCTTCTGACGTCCTTGGCCATGTTACCACGTTATCACCACCCAAGCCAATATCTAGTACTTTTTTGCCCAAAACATAGCTTCTCATCTAGCACACGCCCTGGCTACCAAAAGGTGGAGACTACCCAGTGAGTATTTTTCTGTTGAAAAGACATTCAGAGTTAAACTATGCTTAAACAGTGATATTTTTTATCTTTAGATTCCATCTTGGTGCAATACTTGTTCATGCACATTAGGCTACAGTGTAATTTCCTTATTTTACAGTCAGAACTTCTTGCATAAGAACTCCCACACCCTGTCTAACTTGTAATATAATGTTTATTATCCAACAGTTCGGGTCAAGGAGAACTCATCTTAAATCAGGCGTGGTTATTGGTCTACAACTGACCACAATCCTGACATGCAAAAAAAGGGTCTTTCGTTCTGCAAATAAATGTTATATTGCAAGTGAAACCATTTGAGGGAATTCTTTTGCAATTTTTAGGTCAACTCGCCCCTCTCCTATGCACCTGTCTCATCAAATAGATGTGCTAAGTGTTATTCTAAGTCAGAGTATGAACTCCTTCCATTACCATGTCTTGGATGCTTCTTGTTTGCAGCATACAAACGTGTTGAAATGACATCTTTGTGCAGACCACATTTCACCTAGTAGTGAAATATGACTGTGGAGAAATACCTTCACACTAATCAATATCGTTTTTCCTTCAACCTATGACTGAACAAATTATCAAAATGATTAAATAAATGTATGTTTTGTAACACATTGATGTAGAAACCCCATTTAGCCAACTGAATTGAGAGTGAAAAGAAGACTTAGACATTCAGATTGAATATCAACCAGCTTTCAATTAGAAAACGGGTGCTCACTGGATACAAGTCCAAGCTGAAATAGCCTGTAGTTCTTCCTTGCATCGAGTAACATCAGTGGAAGAAGGATGAACAACAGATTATGCAGCAGAAGAACTCAGCTTTCTTGGTCAATATAGCACAGCCTGAGAAATATGTTTGCCTTTAAGCTATTTTGTTTGTTGTTTCTTGTGTCACAAGAGAGAGTCAATACTAACCGTCTCCTTTGTTTTTATCCTGGAGAATAATATGTTCAAAATAAAAGTATTTCTTCTTGTCACTGTGAACCCCTGTGGCTTGTCCTTTTTGTTCACACCATGTCACCTTCACTTTCCCTTTGGCTTTGACCACAAAACACTGCGCTTTGGTCTCCTTGCTGGTCACCACGGTCACCCTCCCTGAGAGGACGTCCCCGGGAGAGAAGGTGCCTTGTTCATTCAGCTTGTTGTAGTCCACAGAGAAATGCTTAACAGTCATGATAAAAGTACATCAAATGATCTTCCCGGGGGTTGTGGAGTGATGGCACAGAGATGATCCTCCTTTCAAGCAAAATAAATCCTCTGAATTGTCTGGAAGCAGGTTTGCATTGATCCACAGTGATATTGAATTGGGGCCTTTTGTTGATGAACAAGGATCTGGCACGGCTGGCATGTGCACTGTAGCAGCAGACTCCTCCTGAACCCGCATCTGTGTCACACATGGTCACATGATCAAGAGCTGCAGGTGTCACTTTCACAAAGGTAACTCTAGCCAGCAGCCTTGCAGGCAAAATTAGGCCAAATAGATTGAAATTTACATTATGGATGCACTAATATAAAATATAACTGCTTTATGTGTGCAAATTTGCTGGTACTCTTGAATGAATAATATTAAAAGGTATAAATATACTTTTTAAGTGAAATGATAGTAAAGTGGTACCTTTTCTAGATACTGATGTAATGTATAATTTGCAATGTAAATCTTCTAAACCACCCACTGATTGAAAAATGTCTCCCTGGAGAGATGATACATGATAAGAGGTTTTGAATATTTACGTTTATTTATCATTATATAACACAATAAAATGAAAGTTCTGCTGCTTTCCTGCTACATACACATAGAACGTATATACAAATAACTAGATCCAGAATAGAATAAAATATATAGCAAAATAAAACAATACATACAGTTATATATATACATATGCACACATACACCCAGGAAATAGTTCAGTGCATTTTTTATGTTTGTCTGGGGGAACAAGACAGTGATGATAATTTAGTCGCCATTTCTTTGTGGCAGTTTCCATCATATTCTGCATAAATCTAAATGGTTTGTAATTTGAATTGATCCTGTTGGGCAGAGTGTACATAACAAAAACAGTTAAAAGATTAAACACATCAAATACAGCCCTGTGATAACAGTCTTCCCTTAAAAACCAGATTTTTAGAAAAGTGTCTGTCATGCAGGGGTTTTACAAAATAGAGCCAATCAAAATATGGGACATTGTCTCAGTAAGCGGGATGCTGGACTAGGGATAAAAATGCTGTGCAGTTCCACATAAAGTGAGACACCTGGTCACCCTAAATCGGAATCTTTTTGTATCAAGTGATCAGGGCTTTATTGCATTTCTTATTCCTTCGTTTTGTCACTAGGATCCCTCCTGGTTTACTGTTTCTCTCTCTTGACTTTGTTGAGTTCATTAGTTTCCTATTGTGATTATGTTTATGTGTGCTCTGCATTTTATCAGTTACTTTCGTCACTCCAGTATTGGCTTAGTCATTTTATAGTGAGGAAATTGCTCCCTTTGCCCTTTTGTATATTTTATATCATGATAGTGAAGAAATGCTAAGCTTTTCCTTAGGAAGGATTTGCTATAATTTCAGTATTTGATGTTTCTGTCCTCAGTAAATGAACAATGAGATCTCATCAACCTCATCAATACAAACAAGAACAAACAAACACCCATAAAGTTTCCATCAGACAGTAATCAGGCGCATGAACAAGAGAATGTCTAGTTTTTTGAGCATAATGTGGTGTTTACCTTCAGCCTGTACTCCAGCTTGATGATGGAGCAGTTCAGGGTGGAGGGAGGTAGTTCTTTGGGGATGATGATCACCTTGGACACAGTCTCTGTGCTGGAGGATGCAACAGCGTCACTCTTCTCTACGGTCCCTCTGTGCCAACTCTTCTTCGTCCCTGGGCGAAGTAACTCTTCTTCTCGCACAGGATGAATTTGGGCTTCACAACATGGGTTGAGTGGTTTATGATTTCAGCTGAGACTCTGACAGCTTCATCTGTAAAATGAGGACAAAAAGTTTATGGTAGTTACTTCACGTTTATTAGTGACTTGCTTTCATTAAATATCAAAAGATCACTAGTGTATTTCAAGTAGTCTGTGGGGTATGAAGGAATTCTTTTTTTTTTTTTTAAATTTCAATTGCCCCTGGTCTCCCCTAATAAATTTACTTTACTTTAATACTGTGATACTTGGATTAGGACACTGACTACATTTGTATTTTCATAGGTAGCTGGTATTATACATGACACTCAGTGATTTAGTTACACACTGTTTTCAAAAAGGCTAAGTGGCAGTGACAGGTCAGGGAGGAGTAAAGTGTCACCAAACAAAGACAATGAAACAAAACCCCTCAGGTGCAGGATTCCCTCTACTAAACTAGATTATTACCTTGCTTGTATCCCATCCGCTCGGTGTGAACGTCCACTGAAATGTTTCCAAAGCCAAAAACTTTAACAGATTTCCTGGCAGCCGTACTGAGGTTCCTAAAAGAACAGACCCACACTTTAGATGAACAGAGTTTGATAATTGTTTCTTCTGCTTAGACAACTTGCATTCTTAACAGATTAATTCTTAATAGATTCATTTCTTACCATAAGTACATGAATATCCATATCTGGTTTAAACACAAATGTGAAATGGGTTGTGGCATTTTTTGTTTTTTTATATCTCCCTCATTGATTGTTTCAGTTCTGCCTTCAACTTATGAACAACTTTGCCTGTGCAAGATTTGAAAGATGCTGGCATTGTTCTGCAAATTAAAAGAACGGGGAATTAAAACACAACATGTACATATTGTCCATAATGTTCACTCCAGCAGACTTGAGCATATCCTTTTGCCACAAAAATTAGCAACAGGATTTTAGTTTCCTTAGAGACCTCCACGATGATTCTTCCACTGACAGTATCTCCACCTGTGGAGGTGTTTTCGCTGTTGATGGCATCATGTTCAACTGAGAAATTTTTGATGGTCATTTTCAACTGAGAAATACACCAGGTAAAATCAAAATATAAACTCAATTAACACTGACCAGCTGCTTCAATCCACATGAAGGTGGGACTTGTTAAACCTGTTTTTCCTGTCGAGAGTGAGACACAAGTGCAGACACAGCACAGTTTACTTAAAGGTAGAGTCAGTTTGTCCAAACTGTTCCTAAATGCATGAGGAAATATCAATGTTTCGGGTTGGTGAAAAATGTCCTGAGCACAACAAAACAATAAGAAAAAAATAACGAAATACAGGCAGAGAGCAGGATCTCCCCAGATACAGACACCACAACACATTTCTACTAGGCCATAAATTAAAGGGATTATGTAATATGAGTCTAGTATGTCTTTGTAAATTTCCCCGTTGTGGAACTAATAAAAGAATATTTTATCTTACCTACAAATTGTTTTTTAGGGAAATTTGCAGATTATACCTTCAAAAATAAAACAAGTATAGTTTAAATTGTAACTAAAGGGTCAAAGGAATTCATCACACTGCACACATGATTACCAGCTCAGTGGGCAGAGTAATACCTGTATCTCTAATCTTGATTTATGACTGTCATGTGTTATGCTGACTCACTGTTCCTATCACGTCAAACAAATTTCCATTCACTGTGTTGTATGTATGTGTGACATGATGAAATTTTAGTCCAAAGGAAGTTAGAGTTGAATGAATGATTCCAGTCAAAGAATTCCAGTCACTTTCATTGTATTTGTGTGGCAGCTTAAGTTCTCCTGGCAGATATACTATGACCTCAACTCCAAAAAAAGTTGGGACGTTGTGTAAAATGTAAATAAAAACAGAACGCAATGATTTGCAAATCATTTTCAACTTGTATTAAATTTAATGCAGTACAAATACAATATACGTATTTAATGTTCAATCTGATAAACTTCTCAAAACACATTTCAAAAAAGTTGGCACAGGAGATATGCTCAAATAACACCTGTCTGGGGCGGATGTTTAGCTCAGTTGGTAGAGCGCCCGCCCCATGTATGGAGGCTGTTAGTCCTCTGCAGTGGCCGCTGGTTCGACTCCCGCCTTCGGCCCTTTACTGCATGTCATCCCCTCTCTCTCTTCACCCCCTTTCCTGTCTATCTTCAGCTGTCCTATAAATAAAGGCACAAAAGCCCAAAAATATATAACTTTAAAA
>JAJHUR010126160.1:0-15586 GCA_027495735.1 Lutjanus campechanus | reverse complement strand
GTGGGAGAAGGGTCGAGGTGATGACTCTGCTCTCCTCGGGTCCGCAGATTGGAGGAGAGGGGGTGGAGGAGGGTTGCGTACTGTCTGTAAGCACTGCTGGAGCAGAAACAGCGGAGATTTAAAGAGCAGCATTTGATTGGCAATGAGACCGTGGCAAGATCTGATTGGATGAAGGAGGAGAGTGAACGCCCACGATCACTGATAGAGGGAGTAGGAGGGGTTAGATAGTAGAGGAAATTGTGAATGAATGCAACGTAAAGGTCTTCCTGATTGAACTTACGCTGAGCTTCATTTGTTTAGCTGGCATTACTGAGTCAGTTTGTTGACTTTATGATTTAGCTTTAGCCATTATCCTGTCATTTTTGGCAAATGGTACATAGTCTCAGTTTCTGGTAAATTTTTCACCACACACTTCAGCGGCACTGTAAACAACATTCACTGCCACTTGAGGTTGCAAGAGACCACCAGCATCTTAGACCAATGAAAATGCATGCTTTAAAAATAAAGAAGAATAAAGAATAAAAATAAAGTGGTATCTGAACGCACACTGTTCACAAACCTCAAATCAAACTGTCAAGCCAGGCTGTGTTAATCAAATATGGATCAAGATAATATTACTACATTGCCTTTTTCAGTAGCATGTTTTAATGTACTGTTTAGCTGTAATATGAGAAATATAGTGACCAGGTGGCCACCATTGTGTTCTGGTTTCCAACCGAGGCTCCCAAAACTCATATCAAAGTGTCAAGCTCGGCAGCAATAATGATCCAGATTCCGTTACAGCATTGACCATTTCGGACATCTACAGATGCTGAATGTTGTAGGCTATATTGCAACATTAAGGTGAGAGGAAGTGTTTGATTAATGCTGTAATTTTTAATAATGTCTGATTAGCAGCACTACTGCTACAGGTACAAATCACTGATATATGTAGAAATAGACAACATGAGAGCTCCCCAAAAGGTGTGGCATAAAACATCTTGAGAGCCCCCTGGTGTCTGGCTGTAGTGTAGGTCATAAACCCTGCCCCCTCCATGTTATCAGATAGGACATGGGCAAAACCAAAAAAGTGAAGTACAGAAATCAAATCACATAAAATTTTCCTAAAGATTGTTTCTATCATTTTAGGTATTTCTTACCACGCTGATGCATGTTCAGGTGTTCATTTTTCTGATCAGTTAGTTTTATTATTAGTTATTTAGTCAGTTTGCTATTCAGTTAGTTACTCGATGCTATAGCTCTGTTAAATATTCATAATAATTTATATACCTTTCAAGGCACCCAAGGTTACTTTACAGCGTACAAAAAAATAAAATAAATAAACAAACAAACAAATAAAGAAAGATAAACAAAACAAGAACAGAACAGAAAGGATTGCCGGAGATGAGTGAAGCTTGAGGCCATAAGCGATTGAGTCAGCCTGGGAACTCGACAGGGCGGCTCCACCTCTGATAACTACTGCACAGACTCTGGGTCCAAATGATGTCACCAACAAAATGACAGCGCGTGTATCTGGGATATTTTGGCTTCAGTTTTGTACAGCGGAAACATGGCATCCATTTTTATTTTTGTCAATGGTACAAATGAAAACTACTAAAACTAATTTCTTCATTAATCGAGAATTAAAGAGGACATTGTCTTGTTACTTCAAATGTAATTCTAATATTGGTTTGTATAGCATGTCACCTGTGTTGTTGGTCATTTTCAGTTATGAAGTCTTTATAAAAAAAAAACCCTCTGGTATTGACTGAGTGCTACAGTGGCCTTTGCAGCCCATTTCTCCTCAAGTGTTGTAAAGTTTCTCTGGGTGCTCGGACCAGTCAGTGGGTCTCCTGAGGGATTAACGGAAAACAATTATTATTTTCCTCATGTCAAGAGGGGCTCAACACTCCACTGCTACATGAACTGAAAAAATGGCAAAATATATTTTCAGCACCATGATGTGTGTTGGGACTGCTGTGGAGGCAGAAATATTCATTGCAGGAGATGCACTCCTCATTAACACGACCTCCACCTTTGTGGATCTCAGCTGCAGAAACACAGTTGTGGTAGTTGTTGTATATAATGTTGCACATTACAATGTGATGCACCATGCTTCAGGATAAATGGCCTATTTGAAGACATTCTCTGAATTAATTCTGCCCCACTGGTCCCTGCACAGCTATAATGAGAAGTGTCTCTTCTCTTAAGCCCAAAGTAATGCTGACACAAGCAGCTCCCAAGCCTCTCGTGGGATCGTTTTACCTCTAAAATGAGCGTTCCTTAAAACCTGCCAACAGTGAAAACTAAGGTACTCGCTCTAAACTTCATTGACGCTGATGTAAAGTGTCATTGTACAAACATTTTCCTTGTGTGCAGTGAAAGTAAAACTTTTTTGCAGAACTTTTTATAATAACAAACATTAAATGTAGAAACAGTTGAGTTTTTAAAAGACCACAGCAGTAAAATGGAAACAATGGAGCTCCCAGGGTGCACAATGTTGGGTTTATGGTGTACAAGAGGAAATCTTTTACTGGAAGGTGTCTGGAGAGTCTATAGCACTGATGAATAATAGATGAACTGTATTTCTGGCTTTGTTCTGATGGAAGATAGCAGCAATTACACGTGCCTTTGCAGTGGTGGGCAGAAGAGAGGCAAACTCATGCTAATATTAGCTCAAGAATTGAGACATTATGTAAATAATGTATCAGAATTTATGCTGGGATTCCTAACATAGAAGAGATTCAAAGTATAATGACCTTTATGACCAAATCAACAGAGGTACCAGATGTGGATTCACAAACAGGATGGAGGACAAAGAAGCATTGAATGGCTGTTTCCAGCTTTATTTATCAGTACAAAATCAGTTCCCTGTATCCATCTCATTAATCACTCACTGAGGAGGGTCCCTACCATCCATCGATTAGAGAGCGCAGTAAACTCCCCAGTGATTGATAACAAATGATAAGCTCAGTTTGTCTGCAGACCCCTCGGTTAACACTCAATACAGGTGAAGATGAAGAGGATGCTGCAAGAGAAAAAGGGAACATCCTTTGCAGAAAATAAAAAAAAAGGTCAGCAGAATTTGTATTTGACAAGGAATGACTGGCAGCTATTTACGGACAGCTAATTACAGCTGTGCAGCTAACGAAAGTGAAAAGGAGGCTGTAAACCTCTGGTTTTCTTCAGAAGGGAATTATATATGGAAGCAGTTTAGCATACAGATCATATTGACTATTGGCATTAAAAGAGCTCTACAAGATTCAGAGAGAAGAGACTGTCAACATGCTAACAAAGCATCTGATTCCACTTTACTCTGCATATCTTTTTCTCTCTTAACTTGTATCAGTCATCACTTTAAATGAAGTAAAATTAGATATGATTCTGCCTCCTGGTAGTGACTTCAGTTTTGTCACTGCATCATTTTAACTTTGCCTAAAGCTCTGCATCTTGTGAGAATTTTGACAGTCTGTGCTTAAAATGTGTTTGTAATAGAGGGCGGATTAAATAACTGAATTCAACAGTGACAACAAGAGTGCATTCAGTAGAGTGCAGCTCTCTGCCAGACAACAGATAGTGAAGCACCTACTGCAATGCCACTAAAACTGCTGGATGCAATCAGTGGAGATTTGCTAAGTTTTCTTATATAGATGCATGCAAAGTTTTTACACAAGCACAATCTCACTTTTCTTTAAGATGCATAGATGTGTAATGGTAACTGAACATCCTGGGTTAACCTTGTCATGGTTTTGGGTTTTAGTTAATTTGTTTCCTGTTTTATTTTGAAATTTTGATTTCTGCCACTTTACTACCTGTGGTTTCGCTCTTGTTTTGATTATTTTCAACGGCATGTCCAGGCTCCCCGCTTTACAATTGTGACACACTTAATGAGGAATCAATAAACAGGGCAATAATTCCAAACATCACAATTCAAATGTTATTTATTAAGATGTTATCATTGTTATTATTATTTTAGAACTTTACAAGCAACCAGGCAACTGATTGGAGATGCTGGTCCCAGTGGAAGTTGTGGCTGCTCAGAAGGTTAATGTTTAGATCGTCCCCAGTGGCTGAATTTAATTCCAAGAATAGCCACTATCATGTCCAATTTTTCAAGTTTATTACAAAACAAATGCCAAGAAAATCAGTTCAGAACTAAGGAAGTTCAAGTTGATTTAGTAGTGAAGTCTGCATCTCTCATTTGTTAACTACAAGATCTTCAACAGTCCAATGTGTCAGCTGCACAGATGCATAGCAAACACGATAAAGGCCAAATAGTGGCCTGTAACAGACTAGGTAAGCCTTGTTTTTAGCCCGGCAGTTGTCCGTAACTTGCAGCCTGGGTGGTTAAGAGGAGTGAGGAGTCAGCACTCAGTATAAAACAAAGCAGTCAATAAAATAGTTAACATCCATTAAGAAACTCCCTCAGCAACTCATGACGTTTGTTTTCTGTTCCTTACTGTCTTCCAGCTCTAAGAATAAATAGGGCATCTATAAATAAGCACACAAGGCTCGTATTGAAGACAGGTTGAACACAGGTCTGCCTCCCATAGGTAATCCAGGGGAGCCCCGACTCTTACTCACATCTCCCTCAGTCTCATTGAGGGCTCAGCTAGAACAGGCCCACGGCACAGAGTGAGACCTGAGATTGAAGCTGTTTGAAGTTTTACATTTAAAAGTTGCGCACCTTGACCTCGATTAAGCCTTCTGAGTACAGAGCAAAAAAAAAAAAATGTTACAGTCGAGTGGAATTTTCAGTGATGGGAAAAGATTAGTGCACAGTGCTCGAAGGCTTTTAGCTTGCAGAGAAGAAAGGGATCTGATGGTGGAGGGCATGAGAAAATAACAGCTGCAGGTAGTTTGGTGTTTAATCTTGATATACAGAAAAACTAACTAACTTTGAAGGAATAAGAGTTAAAAAAAAGATTCTTAAAGGTCCTCTGAGATCCTCTCAAATGAAAAGTTTTATTCACCAATGATATACTATCTAGCCTTTAAAATAATAGTTTTATCTTTTTTATTGGAAGTATGCTTATGTACTTTCTTGCTGACAGTAAGATGAGAACATTGATATCACCCTCATATCTGTACATGAAGCACAGGGATGTACCCAGGAGGCGATTAGTTTAAAGGTTAGAAACGGGGAAACAGCTGGTTTGGCTGTGTCCAAAGTTTAAAAATACAACAACACCTTCCAAGCTCGTGAATTAACACTTTACATGCTGTGGACAAATTATTTTACTAATTATTTCTTCTTTATTACATGGCTGTGTTAAATACCTGATTCTGTTTGGTGAATTACTGCATTCTAAGATCAGTTGTTTCTTAAAAACAGACCATTTCTATGAACACAGTTCTGATCATAGATTCTGATGGAGCAAAGAAATGATTTTTTGATCAGTTAAATCATTTTAATATTAATATTTTGTGTCAAATTATTTATTTTCTTCTTAAGTCCTTTCATTTTTTTTTTTTTGGTTGTTTTTTGCAGTAATGACCCACTCACTGTACATTTTCTCTTATATTCAACGATAAATAGTTGCAGCACTAAAAGCGCTAATTGTTTGTTTAAATTTTTTTCTTGTGTAATAACTGAAATATAATATGTTAAAGGACCAGTGTGAATGATTTAGTGGCATCTAGTGGTGAAATAGCAGATTCCAAACATTGAGTCTCACCCTCCCCTTCGAAGCCCTCAGGAGAAGCTATGGTGTATTTTCAGAGTCTCAGACAGCTGTACCCCATGCTTCTTGTACTGACACCATTAACGGAGTGATAATGTTCTGAAAAAATACACCTTCAAATCAAGCATATTCCTTGTTGTACCCCAAAGTCTGTAAACTTAAAAGAAGCAGCCATACCAACTAGGTCATCGCTTAAAGCATATCCACCGTGCGTAAGTGGTAATGGGGTAAATATTACACCTTTGGAACCACTGTGCAGTCATTTGGCTTGAGCACACTTGAGATTCTGCTGCACAGGCCGTTCTGAGTTATTTAATGGTCTTTTCTGCCCATAGTGGGACACTTAAAAAACACTTCTGTTCTTTTGGAAGGAACTGAAACAGAACTGTGCACGTGACCTCCAAATGTGTTTTATATGCCATAAAAAACATCACAGTGTTTCAAGCAATAGAAAAGCAAAGATGATGCTTTTAGAAAAGCAATTTTATATTTATTAAAGGTATAATGTCACACCTGAGCATGATGACTGATGCAGACAGGTGATATGTAAATATGTGTTTTCAAAAGCCAATGCCAATATTTAGAGAGCTGTGCAGCTGATGGACAATATCAATTCGAAGACAAGTCATGTATAATTCCATAATTCCAAGCACATTACACTCTAATATACATGGCCAGTGTGATTTAGACTGAGTTTTTTAAAATAAGAAAATAGACAAATACATTGGGCCATGCTGTAGATTTCAGAAAACATGACTGGTATTTAAGAAAAAAGCAGAATCTCAGAAGCAATATCATCAACTGCATTACAATATACATTACTTAACACTTGCCATTAGAGGTTTTAGATTAAATTTGTTGTAATTTAGGATGGGAGAAATGTATTAACCTTTAAAATACGATGATGTTTGAGGACATTTATTTAAATGTATGTAGCAGGGTGCATGAGAGTTATAGTGCAGGGCTTGCAACGAACTTTTTCACCATCCTCCCGACACCGGGGAGAGTGATAAACCATACTGGCACAGCCATCTGTAGATGTGTCTGCAGAAATGTTTTGTTTATCAGCTTTGTGAGTGCAGGCGTTGGCTGATGGCAATTATCATGAACTAATTGACAACCCCATTAATCATGCTGTCACTAAATTGTACTATAATGTTACAAAAGAAGATCTGAGGATGACAACTAATTGATGAGTTTGGAAAATGTGATTTCTCTTGTGTTTATTGTTTTTGGAAAGGCTGAAAAACCACCTCCAATCAAACTCTTTAGGTATTTGCTGCTCAAACTACAGCCCCACCTTCAATGTGTGTATCTGGGTATGTGGAGGGGTTTCATGAACAGTGCTGGGCAGGTTACTCAGGAAGTGTAATAAGTTACTTTTGACATATTACCCCTTTAAATAGTAGTAATATTGCTCATTACTCATTGTATTACTATATTACTTTTGAGCCTTGTTGGCGGCCTTGTTGTGCTCCACAGTTGAACTGCTGATCCAGTGAACTGTTACACCCAGAAAACTTTTATTGTTAGCTGTCCAAATGTCAGCTGTGGTTAAGAAAAAGTCGACCTCTCGGAGTCAAGCCTTCAAATTAGATTCCATCACCACATATTCTCTCTGGAGGAGCCAAACAAAGTCAAAATAACAGCAATAATTCCACCTGTGGAAAGTATGCCTTTCTCCCTCTCCCTCATCCTTCATCTTCCATTTAGTTTTTTGGCTAACAGCTGACATGACGCGCACTGACCTGCAGCACAAACACATCATCAAAAGAGAGCCTACGCAGGTCAAAAAGTAAGTCAGTAACTCAGAGTTATTTGGATTATTAACTGTAATATCATTTGTTTTCAGAATTGTAATCTCTCACACTACACATTACTGGGTAAAGTAACAATATTACAGTAATATATTACTAAGTAATGCCTTAGTGCCCAATACTGTTAGTGAATGATAATTTTAACACTTATGAGAGAGTCTGTAGAGATGTGAGGCAGAGCGCTTTCCACTGCCATCATCAAAACACCAGTGCTGTGTGTTTTGAGGGTATGGTGTTCTTCACTCCAGCTAAGTTCAGAGATTTGGAGAATTAATGCTAAGGAGTACTGGAGCTTTTCTCAGGGCTTAAACATCTTACTAAGATACTTTTAGTTATTTTTTCCTTTTAACTTGTCATCCATCTCTATTAAAAAAGCAACTGTCCATCCAGTTTATTGTCTGATGTTTTTAGCCTAAAGCTACAATCATTTTCAGCTTCCCAACTGTCTTGTTACCAAATCAGAGCCAGGTTAAAGAGAGTAGATCAGAGTAGATCCATAAAATGTCCACAAGCACGCCTGAAGGCTTATCTTTTAGCGTATCAATATTGTGAATGCTAGTTATCTGTCTGCCTATATTTAGATTTCACACCCACAACAGGTGCGTACAGTGCAGCAGAGCAGGATCCCTGTGGATGATCTGAAGGCTGCTTCTGCTGTGTGAAATATGGATTTTGCTAGTTTGACTGACAGAGCAAAAAGTGAATTGTTCAGAACAAACAGGAAACGAACAATTATGAAATGGAGTTCCACCACACCGGGCTGAGGGCTTACAGTGGGTAGAAAGAGGACACAAACTAGCCTGCAGCTTCCTAAGGAGCTGTCACATTGATGCAGTACACTCAGACAAAATGTTCAGAGCACATAATTCCCCAGCCTCTCCGGTTTCCTGGTGCTGAAGTGAGAAAAAAAAAACTAAAGGGTTCCTTTTAAAAGCAAGCAATCAACAATTTTTTTTATTTAATTTTTTTTGTGGAAACTTGCACCAGAGGCATCGGATACAGCCCTTTTGATCTTGTGTGCCGTGCTGCTGTGTGTGTTGTGTGTGTGTGTGGTGAGCGTGCATGAGTCTCTGGAAGATGATAAGCCAGGGATTTAGGCCATGGTTTTCTAGGTTATACCTAAAAGCCACCTGTCCATCTAAAACAGTCGGATGATTTAAAATATTAGTACAGAAATAAGTGCTCATGTGACAGGAGAGGAAATCTCTCCCTGTCTCTACGTATCAACCCAAAAAGCAAAATAACCCTGTCTGCCCAAAATAATAAGCCGCAGCTTTCTGCTGACTGTTGCCAACTGTCCATCAGATTTTTGGGAGTAATTCTTTAAGTTATTCATGTGGGATTAGCACCCGCCAGGAGCTTTTTGAAAAACATCCTGACAAACTGCAACTCTTAGAGCAGCTAAGAATCGAGCCATTAAAATCCTCCGGGCCGGCAAAGAGACAGAGCTAAATGAGCCCATCAGCAGCTCATGTGGCAGCCTGTGGAGGGATTTGCTTCATTATGGGATCGCTGCCTGTCTCGTTCCAGGCACACAATGCAAATTTAGACCCATTCACAATGAACATCATCTTTTTATTGTATGTGAAAGTAAAACTTTAATGTTTTACTTTTTTAGCACAACAGTGCAGAGTTGAATATTTTAGATATTTTTAGATATTCTTTGCTGTTCTAAGTCTTCAGTTTGGTATTGATTATACATTTAAGACGAGAGTCTCAGTGGAAACATTTTGATGAAAGGAAATGTAAACTCAGCGCCACTTTTTGTCACTCATTATCTCATAAGTTATGGGCAAGTTGCATCAATAGTCAAAGCAGTACAGCACAACAGAGGGAAATTAAAAGGAAGGCATTAAGTTTATGTTTTTTTCATTAAACGGGATGCTATTCATGAATTTTTAAAGAGGTGGCTCTCACTGACACTGAATCCTACAATAACGTTTAAGCAGCAAATAGTGAGTTGTATAATAGTGAGTTGTATTATGTAAAAACAAGACAAAAACATAAAAAAATATGATTTTACTGTTGTCAACATAATAATAGTGCACTGATGGACTCATAAATGCACATAATTAAATCTAGGATGGCCCATTGTCCAAGACAACGTGATAAAGTGCCCTCCAGAGTTCCCTTCCAGTGGATGAAACATTATCGAGTGTCCTCTGTGCCCCTCCACTGGAGAGAATGCAGGTATTGGGAGATGTTAGCCTTCAGGGCTTTCTGCCAGAAAGGCTTTAGGCAGTCAGGTGATTCACTAAGAAGAGCAACAAGGTCTGTGTAGTGAGTGAGATGGATAAATGGATGATATACAGGACTTTGATGCAGGAGAGTGGGGTTTGTGTCCTGTGTGACACCTGGAGTCCATTTTGACTTGTAAGTGTTACAGTTACTTGACTTATTTAAATTTTTCTTTATGTTATTTTCAGTTTTAAGTCTCATTTTGATAAGGTTTAGGCAGCAAAACAGCTTGGTTAGTTTTGGAAAGAACAGACTCTTTCTGGCAAAATCCCTGATACCTAACTTTTACCATGTGCGAAAACGTGATGCAGTGCCATATAGGCTGCATACCTTGTTAGAAAATTAGTTGGCCTTTATGCCTGCCTCTAAATGGTTACATTAAAAAATATACTGTACATGGATAAATAAATAGCACCACCGGCCAGGGGAAAAACATGTACTTTTAAGTTGGCGGTGAGCTGTACCTTTAAAGTTAAATATATCAACTGGTGATCTGTGAAGAACGTTGTGATCTCGTAAAAAGTTTAATCGTAAAAGAGGGCACAGCGATAAGGTCACACACACAAGCTTGGGTAAGAAGACCAGACAATTGAGACACATGAACAAACTTCATTCAACATATTCAACAAAACAACACAAATGCAGAACCATAACTTCGTGGCCCCTATTTGAATAATCGGAAGCATTTGTTCCATTTCGTCCATTGATCAGGTGCCTAAGCCCTCAGCATGTAATGCAATAAGACGTATGTGAAAGAATCATAATATGCAACAATGTCTTGGCTGCATCCAGAAAGAGACGGTTTCGAATATGTCTAATATTTTACTTTATAAGTATATTATTATATTATTAAAAGTTGTATTTTATGGTTAATAGCTCCCTGTGTGCTTTTATTAAAGAGGTGTACTAGTTGTTAAGACAAGTAATTAAAATGAAATCTCGATGAGGGATTAGAACTGCCTCACCATACGAGTTATATGTATAGTATACAAGCTTCTGCATCCTTTTATTTGTTTTTTCGCTGCTGCCCCTCAGACAGCCTGTGTCCACCACTGTAAAAGGGGACTTGTGAGTCATCGTGATTTTGCTTCTAACCTGTAAACGTCTTTGGTTTATTGCTCCTCTGATTTATTACAGCCTCTTTGTGTGAGTTGCTAATTTTATGCCACTTTATTTGTGTGTTTATGCTGGCACAATACATTATGTGCTGGCACAATACAGCAGAACAAAGGCCAATAACAGACACAATGCCTTCTGTTGCTTTACACAGGATTTATGTGCGCACACAGTGTCACACAAGCTCTCAACACAATAATTGAACATAATCCACAATCAAACAGTGAAGCAATAGGAACAATTCTCCATGTGCAAATGAATTACTGCTGAAAGACAAACGCAAACAAACCTTTTGTATTCAATATAGCTGATATAGCTATAGCAATTTGTATGAACAGTACAGCTCAGTAAGCTGAAAAACAAACTCCCTGTTGTTGTTCCACCAGACACTTTAACATGTTTTTTTCATGACAGATACAGTACAAACGCTGTCTATCCCCCCGGTCATTCCACTGGTATCTGTGAAGAGCTGGACTGAAGCCTAGGAAAATCCATCTTTTTTTTCGTCATCCTGCCAGATGCCTGAGAGCTGTTTTGACCTTACACATTAAATATAACATTGACCTCTATTGTAAAGTAGAGGTGTCACGATTCAGTTTGGCCGCACGTGTCAAATGGATGCCAGGGATTTTTTTTAAAAAGGGAAGTGTTCATTGGACCTTCTGAAAAAAAAAAGAATGAAAAAAATCTACGTATATGATATTTTGTCTCTGACATTTATGAAAATTCCTTGATCACAGTCATTTTTATTTTAGAAACAAAAACAAATATTGTTCATTGCTTTTGGAAAATCTGGCACACTTTCAGTGGGTTTGGGTTTGTTCTTTTTCAAAAAGGAGCCTTGTGGTCAGCAAAAACAGCTTGGCCAATACATCTGAATTAGTCAAACATATAATGAGAACCAGGGAATTGCTTTAGTGGTCACCCCAAGTGCCACACATTATCCTCAAGTATGATTGGTTATCTGTCCAGTGAGAGGTGGGACCTTAGTTTTAACCAGCTGGTTTTTTTTTACAATATGAATTTAGCCTGCTCATACTTAATAGTGAAGAGAGAACACTGGACACCCTGATTTGCAATGCAGATTTACACCACAGAATCCAGTGGTATCACTGTGAAGGACACCCACAATCACCGTAAACCAATTAAAATTTATTCATTTATTTTGCCTCTGGTTGGCTTTTCACAGCCCCCTCGGCCAACTGTTGCCATCACCTCAGCCACTCAGAGCGCTGATATATCCACACGTCACTTCAATTCAACTGCGGTGGTAAAATTCCAATTTGTTTGCATAATTAATAGAAACTCCAGCATGTCAAGCTTCACCATTGAAATCTACTGATATGATAAACCTTTCAGTGGGCAGAAATAAATCAGCTCACCCCACCATTCAATTGTTTGCAAATTCTCCAAGATGGGAAGAATGTTAATATCCTATTACAAGCCAAGAGGCGGTCCCTGAATGTCAAGGTGAGCACATGGGCACTTCACATTCACATTTCAATTCAGGGGATTTTGAACTCCATTAAGGAGAGGACGGGCGTGATTTGTTGCTCATCCTGAACCTCTCATGCAGTGCAGCAGGAAGGATCTCTCAGAGCTCACAGAGCAAGAAAAGTGTCTCTGAGCTGCCAGGAAGGCTGCAATTGAAGTTCACTCTTACATTCTCAAAGACGACTGCAGAGAGGCATCCTAAACACAGTGCAACAGTCAATCAAATTTTTGTGCAGTTCTGCTCTCTAAGTTTTTCTTCTCTGCTCTGCCTGGTTGAGGTGTGTATTTATTTTTGGAGTAGTGCCTGAATGGAAATATCTTCCTTGTCAGTGTTTGGCAAACAGATATTTAGCACCCTTGGATGACTGATTAGCTTTGGGAAAACCTTTCTACACACCTTACACTTCTGTCAATGTGTTTCTGCAAGTAAAGTAAGGGAGGTATAATTAGTAGGAAATATCAGGCTATATTTAGCTTTTTAAAGAGCAGCCACTGTGTACTGCTAATGTGTGTCTACACAGCAGAACAAAAGCTTCACTGAAGAGACCTGTTCACACAACCATTTGAGTTGACAAGATGCAAGTCCACGGCCATCCCCGTACTTTCTGTGGCCGCAGGGTGCCGAAAAGCAAATGGTTTTGTTACGATGAAAACTAATGGACGTTACTCAGTGTGAAGACTGTGACAGTATGAAATGGTGCAAGGAGGAGACAGTAAACAGCAGCAACAAGATGGTGATAACAATATGGTCAGCATCTTCACATTAAAAGTTCAGCATCTGGAAAACTTTTTACATGAAGTGTACCTATGTTTGAGCAAGTATTGTTGATGACAGAGTCCTCCTCCCCTTGTCCTGCCATAGTCTTGCATGTTGCGTCCTGTCAGCTCACAACTGGTCCACCTATCAAGTGCAGCAGCTTGATCTGTGTATTGTCGAGCATGTCCCTGTAAGATGTGGGCACAAACAGTCACTGGTTTTCTGTTGTTTGTCCCATTTCATCTGTTTCATTTATCTGAGTGGACATTTGTCAGGAACAGCTGTAATGTCCAAGCTGAAGTAACATGGCTCTTATCCTCCTCCACTTATCTTGGGGTGGTCTGCAGTGGTGCATCTGACTGATCTGACTGTTGGCTGAAAGATGCCATGTGCATTGTTGATCGGCTCAGCGCCCGCTCCTTTTCCAATGTCTCTGAATGCATTTCTGTCCTAGGTGATACATGTTTCAACAATAAAGCTGAACAAATGACTAAGAATATGATTAAAGGAGGATAAAAGAAAAGTTTAAGAAGCTACAGGTGTTGCCATTGCCATAGTAACCTATCATTAAGGCAGAAATGGAATATAATATTCAAGTATGTAAGTGTATAATCACCTGAAAATAAGAATTGTTGTGTTTACGTTACCTAAGAATGAGCCGTTTACACCCACAGAGGGTGCAGGTCCTCTTCCATGTTCCACCGCTATGTTTCTACAGTAGCCCTGAACGGACAAACTAGGATGGCTGTTTACACTTTTTGCAAGTTTCATGGCCAATGTACGATAGGTTCTCATACATGCTTGGAAGGGGAGAGTGAGGTGAGGTGTTTGCATTCTGCAAGTTCACCACTAGATGCCTCTAAATGTTACAGACTTGTCCTTTAACACAGGAGATCACTCTTAATTTCCTGTTTCAAATTAACAGTCAACATTGGGTTTTTTTAAGCATGACTGCAATCATTCCTCAAGCTTAGTTCCACAACCTTCACAAAGTAGTCAGTTTCCCCAAACCTAAGTCTTTTTTTGTGCCTCAACCTCCCTAAACCTCAACCATAACACTGTCACATCATGAGATAGATTTATTTTTCAACAGTCAATTGCATTTATTTTGGAGGGCACATAGGGATGACAGGAGCATCAGGACAGAGAACTCTTCCTACGTGTTGTTGTGGAGCGCTTGTACAAGCAACACATTTTGTTTAAATCAGCTAAAGAACACACTGTCACTTTGAATAGAAGACGTGAAACAAAATGGCAGTTCAGCCTGTAACAGCTGTCTCTCTGATAGTTTTACCACCAACCAAATGTTGACAAGGGTTTAGAGAAAGTTTAGAAAAGCAGGAAAGTGACTGTGGAAGAAAAACAGCAAGCAGCAAGAATGTGGCCCATAATTTTTTAGTTTTTCTAATATGTTACATGGAGAAACTGTAAACTGATTCTCACCCAGACAATATCTAAACACACATTACAACAATGTTGCAAAAAGTCACTCTTCACTCTAGTTACAAGGACTCCTTGTGGAGAGGCTCAGAATGTGCTTCCAGCTGGCAGAGAAATGTGGCCAAAATGCAAATGAGATTCTGTTTATCCAGAGTCCCTGAAATAAAATTAAAAAAAGACTAGACTAAACTACAAAGTGTAGCATTAAATATTCAATATAATTACAAAATTAATGGATTTTTGTTTATTAAAACCTGTAAATAAATAAATAACTAACAAACAACCCATTATAGTGGGCATTTAATATAATGTTTTTTTTTTTTTTTCAATTTTAAGATTAGTATTTTACTCTGGAACTGTGCAGACCAACACCGAAGTACAATTTAAACCATATCTGTTCACAAGTGCAAACATAAAAACAGTATAATATTACTCAGGCAAAGGGGTTTCAAATAGGTGTCTGTGAAACTCTGACACAGGGTCTGTGGAATTTTTTTCATATATTGTCATATAAAAATATTTATTTTAGTGCTGTCAGGCGATTAAAAAATTGGAGAGATTAATTAATTATGATCTGTAATTAATTAATCTAATTAATCTCTTTTTTAATCTCACCTAAAAATTGCTGAGAAAAGCCCTCAACTTGAGGTATTTTCATTTAAATTCATTACATTATTGTGGTAAAGGACAAAAGACTGATATATAACAAAAGAAAAGTGGTTTTATAAAGTCATGTATTGTTTTTAACAGACTTGAACAGATGCAGTAGCCATTTAGCCACGTTAGCTGTGGCTGCACTCGCGACTGGGTGCTTTGTGTTGATGTGGTGGCTAAACTTGAGCTGCTTCGGTGGTGAGCAAACTCCTTCTTACAAAGAAAGCATATCACTCTACCTTTATCAATGGTGCTGGTGGGCGTTTTTGAAATGCAAATTTCTAGGGGTGTGTATCTCACTGACTGCACCGGTTGGATACGTATCTTGATACATGTTCAATGATACAATATAGCCTATATCTTAGAATTTTTTAAATGACCAACGATTCGGTTCAATACGATTCAGC